>MDKI01109485.1:0-32380 GCA_005239505.1 Nicotiana paniculata
TATATATATATATATATATATATATATATATATATATATATATATATATATATATTCTTTTCTATGCCCGCGTCCAAAATCCTAAAGTTATGTCGTTCAAATATGTTCTGGCATGCATGCCTTAAAAAAATAACTTTTCAAGAGTATTCATAAATAATTTAGATACAATAAACATGAAGTCATAAACTTTCGAACCCACAAATTTCATAAACTTCCGAACAGCTAAACTTTCGAAACCGCGAAATTTCGAACTCCAAACACATAAATTTCTGGACTCATAACTTTGGCACTTGTAAAATTTTGAACTTGTAAACCGAAAGATGAAAAAATTAAAACTGAAAATATATATATATAAAAAAAAGGAAAAACAATTGGGGGGGAAGGGGGAGGGGAGGGGTGGTGTGCAAAAAAATGAAAAACAGAAATTTGAAATTACAAAAAAAAAGTTATAAAAAAAACTTTTTTTTGTGCGTGGGGTGAGGAATAGTGGAGTAGGGTGGGTGGTGCAGAAAAAAGAAAAACCAGAAATTTGAAAATTACAAAAAAAAAAGTTTTAAAAAAAAAATTGTGCGGGGTGGGGGCAGTTAGAGGTGGGGATTGGCGGGATGAAGGTGGATGGTGCAAAAAAACGAAAAAACAGAAATTTGAAATTACAAAAAAAAAAGGTAAAAATAAATAAATTTAAAAAAAATGAAATTTGAAAAAAAAATCTTTATGGAGGGTCGGTGGTGACGGAAATTTTAAAAAACTGAAATTTGAAAAAAAAAGAATCTTTTTGGAGAGGGGATGGGGTGGGGTTAGATGGGTGAGTGGGCGGGCTCGTGAGGGTAGGAAAAACATTATCCTCCAAAGAAAATGATTTCATAAAAAAAAACCAACCAAACATAAAAAAATTAAAAATATTTTGCTATCCTTCGTATCAAACATACCCTTTGTCTCCTAAAAATTTCCACTATTCCAGGATACCTAAAATATACAATTGATCTAATGGAATATGAGGGGGAGAAAAAACTAAAAGGTCATTTGAATTGCATGTCAAGGAATAGATCATTTTACTTTTCCTTTACTAGTAGATATTTTAAATATTTTAAATGTTGGATCAAACATCAACAAAAAATTATTAACGCAATAAAAATTACTAATTAATTTCCCTTTTAAACAGTTTTTATTAGTTTCATTTTCTAAAATTAGTGCATTTTTATTTTTGTTTTTTTCTTCCTTTTGCTAATTGGTGATTTATCTCCTTCGTCAATGGCAACTTTGACACTATGTTATAGTTATAAAAGATTTATTTTCAGTTTTGGACACCAAATAATTGACTGAATTGAAAAGAAAAAAAGAAATTGGCTAATACTTGGAATCGGGAGAGCTATTGGAAGTAGTACTAAATAATAAATGAATAATTAACCTAAGTAATCCTCCACCCAACTGCTTAAATTAAAAATACGGCAAATATATAATATATGTATAATTTATGTATAGATTATGTGATAAATCAAACAAAAGTTTCTATCGACATTTGAATACTCTTATGATAATGGTTAACCATTTCTACTTTAGCAACATTGCCAAAAATGAAGATATCGAAAATTAAATTAGGATAAATATAAAGCACCGAAGAGTATATGAGAAAAATAGAAACATCAAAAGTAAATAGAAACAGTGAAACACCATTTAATCATCTTATCATCCAACGCCATTTTAAGGAATAAACAGATAAGATTTCCCTTATTTCTTTTTTGATTTCTCACCCATGATCATCGGGGGCACGATTAAATCTGGACTCATGCTAGAAAGTCCCACATTGAGCGATAAAGCTTTTTGTAACAAAAGTGACTCTATACCCATGAATCGAACCCGAGACCACTCTACAAGAATCCTAGCTGGTAGGACTTCTCTTTTACACAAAAGGTCATCACAGACATCTGCAGGCCAAGACAAATTTTGGACAGAGAAAAATGACACCAATAAAACAGATTTAAAAAGAAATGAACCAAGTCAAACAACTGGTAAAATATCACAAAGAACAAGATCTTCAAGAGAGATCAAAGGAATCAAGTAGAAAGAACAACCAAGAGAATATAATAGCAGCAAAAAGCCAGATTTGCTTTTAAATCTAGGTTCAAAAATCAGTTTAGTACATTGTCCAGATGCTAATATGATGAGTATACGGATTAATATGCACACCTCTAAGTACGATTATGTAATGCGAGTCCTCATTCATGCAAGATTTCACTATTGAAACATACAAGTCTCTTCTGTTTGCACGGTCTCACCAAGCTCATACCAAAATTTTCCCAAAGAAACATACAACAGGATAACCAAATATAACAGAACACTTGGAAAAAAAAAGGAAAGATATAACAGCACAAAATTATATCACCCAATACTGTATTAAAATGAACAAATGAATACATCCTATACATATTCAAGCTAGAGCGAGGTTCCTTGACTTCCATTCTTTCGGATCTAGTTCTTCACTCTACAAGAAATGTACACAACTCTCATCATCTCGTGAAGAACCATCAAATGCATATTGGACTCGAAGGAGAATGTGTAGATATAAAATGAAGAAGAGACAACAGAAGCTTAAGAACCAAATAGAATGCTAATTATTTAAAAAAAAAAAAAGGCGCAAAACCAGTCACTGTCACGTGCTACCAGCTCTGCCGGGAGCAGCATTGGTTGATTTGAATTTTGAAAGGTCAACTAGGTCTCCGAACAATTTGTCTTGCGGCTTTGAAGGCTTTCCAGATGGCACATATGAAGGAGCGGAAACTGGATAGGAAGAATTGTTGAGGATACCATTGTCCCTCACAGAAAGCCCAGACATTCCTTGGTTTAGGTACTGAGTATTTTGTTGTTGAGCATTACCGTAACCATAACTGGCCATTTGGTTGGCATACATTTGTTGGGAATACATATAAGCCATGTGCCCAGATGGCATTTGTTGTGGAAAAAAACCCACTGGTTGCCCACCTTGGAATTGTTGAGGATACACGCCTTCCATCTGATTGCTTTGCATAGCCTGATTGCTCATTAGAGCAGGCTGTCCAGCTGTGCCCGGCTGTGCATAAATACCGTGGAGGTATGTTTGCTGAGTGTTGGCTGGAACCAGCTGATTATTTTGCGGTGATACAGCATGCGAACCGCCAGACATTATCTGATTATTGTGCATTGCTAGAGCTTGTGAACTACCTTGCATGTGATTATTTGGCATAGGTTGAGCATGAGGGCTCCCTACTATTTGGCTTTCTTCTGCCTCAGCTTCCCATGGAGGAAGTGGAAAAGGATTAGTGCTTTGAGTTCCTATTCAAAAATTGAACAAGATATAACTATTCAGAAATTGAATGAGCAAGAGTCTTAAAGCATGGCAATTCACAGAACTTGAACAAGGATAGGATCTTAAAAGGGCTTTAAGCATTAGGCAATGGATAAGGATATATATTGAACTCTTCCCTAATATGGCTTCTATCTAATAGGTCGTTTTTTAGGCAATAGCCAATAGGCACACAAAAGCTCAAAAGGACAAAATTCAAAGTAGGGTTCAACAAAACAGGCCTTTTTTTATATTAGCCATATTGGGCCAGCTTGCATGCACCTCGACTAATCCATCAGGTAGATTATCCAGTCAACAGGCACAGGTTGCCAAGGTATAAAACTAGGCATGTTTCCATAATATTTCTTTTGTATTTTTATCAGGTCCTCAATACTGTATTTAAGTGGAAAGCACGCAGGATAACATAGGAATCACCATAACCTGGAGAAGCTGGCTGTTGTTGCTGTGACATCTGGCCATTCCAGGCAGGATTGGAACCTTGAGCGTAGGTCATACCAGCGACACTTCCATTTGGGTACAAAGATGGTTGCAAAGAATGAAAATTCTGTTGTTGCTGAAATTGAGGGGACGAAGGATGTGCCTCACCAACTGAATAAGTAGAGGGGTTGGTGCTTGGCTGCGAAAACATGTCGAGACTAGCAAGGGCATTCTGCTGTGAAGGACTTGCTGGTTGAGGTTCTCCAACAGGAACAAGCGCAAGAGCATTCTCAGCTGTCGGTGAGCCAAAGTCTCCGCTCAGAAGATCCATCTTAGGGTCAACTTTTGTTGGAGTTGTTGATGGACCATTTGCTGATGTAGGAGCAGGAAGAAGCAACTGTGTCCCTAAACTAGCAATTGATGTAGATCTGGAAAGCACAACATACATGCCTTAGATATAGATAAAAAAAAACATTTCCTCCGACCTGACCTGTTAACCCTCTGAAACTTAAATCAATACCCGTGAGTTCTTATTCCTTTGGGTTTAGTGGGGGAGGGTGGGGGAGTTTCAGTTAATATTTCTTACAATAGCAAATATATTCAACTACAGAACTTTGTTAAAATCTGAATTTAATTGACAACACTTGAAGCTCAAATTCGTTCTAGAGAAATATTAGATAACTATCTACACAATTCATGTCTAATGATTTTAGGTATGATAAACTGATATCCATATCTCAGTCCTTGAGAACCAAACCACTAATTCAAAAGTCAATTGTAATAAGAAGTGAAACACTCAACAAGAGTACATTGATTGGCAAAAAGAAATAACAAAACTGAGTTACCCTTCGTCTGACTGGTTGCTGGTTCCAGTATCAATAAGAGGAGCATCAACATCTACAAGGGATCGAACAGGTTCAGGTTTTGATGATTCGCCTTTAATAGAAGTTCCTGATGCAATAGCTTCATGCTTGGCCAATACACGCTGTAAGTCATCATTCAGCGATAGTCCTTGGCATAGCAGTGACTCGTCCCTGGATCAGGTAAATGTAAGGATTCACAGGAACCACACCTGTGGCACATAAAAAAGATGGGAGAACAGAGAGGACAGACAAAATGTCCATCTTAAGTTCAAAATTGTTTTTAAGTTCAATAGTAACAGTAAACATGGCCAGTTTCAGCAAGTTCCAAGAAGTTAATGAAAAACCCATCTCTGAGAAAAGGTTTACTCAAATTACTTGAACTTTATAGTATATACTAGTTTGTGGGCACCCACGTTGCACGTGTACCCCTATCAATAAGTATAATTTTTTCAGGAATTACATAATTGTTACAACTTTCGTCTCATTTTACGTAGCTTTATTTACTGAACACAAATTTAAGAGAGGAAAAAAACTAATGAAAATTATGATATAACACAATCCAAAGACATTTTTGTCTATAAATTATCTCATTAAAGTTGAATTGTTTCTAAATACAAAAATTATGTCATTCTTTTTGAAACAGATTAAAAAAATACCACATGGATTGGTACAGAGGAAGCATAAAATCATGTATTTGAGTTATAAGAATTCAACTCTTAAAAATGAATGTCGAATTTAATTTAACTCAATAAAGGAAGAAATTGTACCATACAAAAGTCCTGAAATGCCTTATTGAATTATCCACATATTACCGAATTTCACTAAAAACATAAATGCAACCTTTCCATCAAATTGACCCGCAGATTTATTGGAAAATGAAAAAATAACTATGTGAAAATGATCCACGAGTCTATTATACAACATGACTTCTAATTAAGGCAGTAACAAAAGAAAAAAGTAAAAATTGGTTAAAAACTTTAGTAAGAGTTCACCATCTGGATTCAACTATAAAAGAATATCCATATAATTGATGAATCAAAAAACAAAGCAAAACAAACAATTAACTAGAGTTCCCCTAAAGAATAAAAAGCACGTCCCATACAATAACCGCCTAGTAATTTATATTTTCTCTTTTTGTTATATTGTCTCTTTCTGTCTTTTTGTCTTTTCGTCTTCTTTAGCCGAGGATCTATCGAAAACAGCCTCTCTACCCCATCGGGGTATAGGTAAGGTCTGCATATATACTACCCTACCCAAACCCCACTTGTGGGACTATACTGGGTTGTTGTTGTTGTTGATGATGATGTTGTTGTTCAAATATTGCATGTTGGATGTAAATTTAAAGGAAAAAACTAATTTTTGGTCGAATTTATTTCTGTTTTGTGTCTAGAGATATGATTTTTCCGCATTTCTGTTTCCATGGAGATGTTCCTCTCAATTTGTTTCGACTTTTTAACTACACTTAACTTTTCATTTTGAAAAAACTCAAACAAACACTTCTTGCAAAAAAATAAAAAAACGACAATTAAATGACAATGAATAGATATAAATTGTACCTTTGCAATAATTAATGGGAAGTGAAAGTACTTTTACTTTTATTTGTAGGTGAATTTACTATTTGGTAATACAAAAAATATTACAAGAATAGTGTTTAAATGAGAGGTAATAATGTCTTTCGATTTTTGATGGATAATTTGGTAATTCAACTTTAAACTTTGGCCTTCATATATATATATATATAAACAATAGATGGGAGAATGAATGGTTGGCCATCAAATTTTATTCCTAGCAAGAACAAACCCAGATTATACATGTCAGAAGCTTCAAATGAATATTTAGACTGACCCTTCCATTAGAGATAGAAATATTCTCTAATTATAAGGGTTAAGGTTAATTTAAGAAAAAAGAAGCTTATCACAATATCCAGAAAAAGTCACGAGAATCAGACAAGTAAAACAAGGCCTTACGTAGTCGAGTTTACAAGGTGTACCAATCTCTGCTTGTAGGTACGGCACTGTTCCACCAAATCAACAATGACCTCTTGTCTGAGTTCCTGTAACCCCGCATGCAAATATGTTGCATCAATATAGAAAGGACAAACTCATCAACAATTAACTGTTTTTATCTGCTCCAATTCGCATCTAACTTTGAACATCTCAATTATTGAATCAAAACCTTTAGTCTCAAAACCTCAATAAACTAGCAAGGGAGCATATCCCTTAGACATAATATGCATATGAATTTTACCTCTTTGTTTTCAGGACCTAATGCATTCAGCATTTCAGTAAGGACATCCATAATACCACGTGCATTCTGGATCTCCGTCAAGCTAGCAATAGAAACATGCAGAAAAGAACCAAAGAACATTAATTATCACAGCAAGATAACCCAACAGAAGAAAGATAAGAAATACAGCTATCAGATGGCATTCACCAGCAACTGAAATCATCTTTGCTTACCTTTTCCAAATAAAAGATGTGTCGACTACGGGGAGGGTGATAACAAGTGTTTTAAAAGGAGAAGGCGCAAGGCGAAGCATTTTATCAAGTACGGGGCGAAGCGTAAGCCCCATGGATCTTAATATTATTGTATAATTCAATAGCACATAAATATAACCTTCTAATAGACCAGTCAATAAAGTAGAAAGGAACTTTTCTAAGAATACTTTCTTTACGAAACAACTAAAAGAACATGTAAATCATTTAAGACCTTGAAAAAGACAAAAAAGGACCGCCCGGTGCACAAAGCATCCCGCATTCACGCAGGGTTCGGGGAAGGGCCGCACCCTAAGGGGGTGTGATATACGCAACCACCCTGATTCAAGCATCAGTCGCTGATTCCACGGCTAGATCATGTGGTGAATTGCAAAAGAACTTGAAAAAGATAAATGAAAAGAAAAATCTTTGAGATAATTATAAAGAAAGTTGTTTATGCAAAAAAATTATAAAAAAGAAAAAGAGTTAGAAATTAAAGCTAGCACATGTGGTGAATTGCAAGATGACACGATGTTTTAGGGCAGTGGGAGAGTGTCATTGCTTTCTCCGTCACCCCATTTTCACAGTTGGGAAAAAAAGGTCAACATATGGTTTTTGAATCACAGAGTCATCTTTTTCGCAAATTCTCTCCCCTGCAATTTCTCTCAAAATTTCTCCCCATTTCCTTCTCATGGTTTTGAGAATTCATCTTCTTTCCCAAATTAACAACATTCGAAACCCATAACAATTTTTTCTTCAATAGTGTATTTGGAAGCTAAGTTGCTTCGACATGGCAGTTTAGGTGTCGCACCCGTGTCGACACGACACTAGTATGGGTGTGGGTATGGGATCCATACCGGATCTGGTCAAACAATTTTGGGTACTTTGACCACGACGGACTAAAAAATTCGAAATGAGATACAATTTGATT
The DNA here is from genome assembly GCA_005239505.1 of Nicotiana paniculata. NCBI lineage: Eukaryota > Viridiplantae > Streptophyta > Magnoliopsida > Solanales > Solanaceae > Nicotiana > Nicotiana paniculata. The sequence goes on from MDKI01109485.1 coordinate 8,026, forward strand.
ACCGAAATCAGAACTAAAACTAGGGTAAATTTGAAGAAAATAACATATCTTATCTAGGAAATCAATATTTTACCTATCTACAACTTGAGAATAAAAAGGAAATTCACATTTTACAAGCTAGACGTAAGTATTCCACAAAATTTCTCATAAATTAGAGAGATTTCTATTTTTTAAAATTATTTTTAGCCGAATTCCTGCACCCGTATCGTACTAGGATCCGTATCCCCGAATCTTAAAATTTAGATCTTAAAAGATCCGACCTCTAGATCTGCACCCGTGTCTGAGCAACTTAGTTTGGAAGGGATTAGACCTATCTTCTTCTTCCATCCCTGGAGCCCGTTGTTCTCAGCGAATGAAATTAAAGCAATACGAAACTATTTTATTTACACCACCACGGATACTTTCCAAGTTGGTGAAATAGTTGTATTTGCATGTTTGTGGTAAATAAATAAACCCTAATGTTCTCTTCTTCTTCTTTAGGATTTTTCCCTACATTTGCTTGAGTTTTCTGTGTGCGCCCTGTCAGTGAGGAGTAATACACGCCTGGGCATATGTCTTAGTGATCGGGATGCCCGGCCACCGAATCTGCGCCACCTCCGCCTTAGGGCAGTTTCTGATTGCCTCGCCCCGAGACGGGCTTTTTTATGCACTGGTCATAACACCTACCCTCCCGTGAAGATTGGAAGAAACAGTGCAGATACAGAAGTTTCACAAGAAAGTAAACCTTTTAAGAAAAAAGAAACAGAAAAAAAAAAAAGCAAGAAGTGCCCCTCTAGCCTAACAAGATTGACATCTCAACATTTTTTCTTAAGAATTTGGACCCAATATGGAATAAGTTAGAAATATCTAATGTTTGAGTACAAAAACGGCATGTAGGATCATAATATCATATAATAAATAAATAAGACAGAATTACGATGTAAGGAGACTTAAATGACAGCTAGAAGTTAGTTCAGATTAGCTTAACATATGAAAAATTGAGTCCACATTTGAGGACAATGGAACGTAGCTCGAAAGAGATACCTCGTAAATCCATTTTGCTAAATCCACACATATCATACGCAGCACATTTTTGCGAGTGGAAACAAAAGCAATAGAAGTACATAGGTTATTCTTATGGTATATTGTTATTCATACTTGTTTATGAATAAATTGTCCTCACATTTTATAACAGAAAAGGATGTCAATAAACAACCTAAGAGAAAACCTCGTATAGTTTGAAATAGCAGTAGGATCAATAGGTTGCTATTGTACATTGTAAACCTGTCGGAGTCATTTCTACCACTTTCTGCTTCTTAAAGATTTTCATATAGCTTCAATGTACTCGGATCAAGATCTGGTAATGCAGGTTTACATTCAACAGACATTGCATGCTAGGAAGACCAATGATTTACTAGAAACCGAACTCAGAGGCTTTTTGCCTCTTAGACACCTTTTGAGGGATAAGATGGTACTAGCACTAACTGAAGAAATTAGTGTAGTCCTAAACCTCTCGTAAGCTCAAACTGTCCAGACGCTAGTGAGTAATAAATTCAAATTTCTCAAGTTGAGCTTGTCCATGAGAAAGTGTCAAGCCATGCACTATAAACGACTAATCCATCAAGTCAATGCAAGGATAATGGGAGCATTTTCCTACACTGATACTCCATTCTCATATTGTCCCACCAACTAAACTAGCTACGTTTGCTGAGAGCTGGGCAACAGAATTAAAGAAACAGAAAGAATGTCGGAAATTCCTCAGTAAACAAAAATGGTCATAGTTTAACATCCTTCTTTATATTAATAGAAAAACAGTCACCTCAAGGTGGGATATTCAGCATCTGCTGAAGACTCTGCTGTATCCTGTCTAGATTCAGGCTTCTGAAGATTCAGTGGATCAGATGCAAGTGGGTGTGTTTGAGGAGGTGTGAACACAGGTGCTGATCTCTCAGATCTCTGAGGGAATACGGTTCCAATGCGCTGAAAGTCGAGCAATACATTTGCAAAACATCATGTGAGGTGTCAAACAAACATATAGAAAGTACATAATACCAGCATGGACAAAACTCCAAGTATTAGTGGAAGTTCAGTCAGTACAGAAAAGCATTTGGTTTTGGAATTTTAGCAACCAACACCAACCAATTACAAACTGATATAACCATTAGTATTGTCTGGAGAGGTCACAAAATGATTCAAAAAAGGCCCCATAAAAACTTAAGGAATAAAAAACTTTTACCCTCCAAGTGAAACCCTATTTAATTACTGCTTAACTTATTCTCCAAGAGAACTTTTACTGCTCCAATGCACTGAAGTCGAGCAATTAATTTGCAAAACATTTTTTATGAATTGAGGTGTCAACCAAGCATATAGAAAGCATTATCATAGCAACTGTGCATGGACAAACTCCAGTTAGCTGTATAAGTTCAGTCAGTACGTTCAAGCACTTGGTTTTGGAATTTTAGCAACCAACACCAATCAATTATCAACTGGTACAAACCATTAGTATTGTTTGGAAGGAGTCAGAATAGCTTTTGATAACCGATAAATCCCCGAAAGCCAGTGGTGCATGGTTCAAAACTCAGAGGATAATGGGCCGTCCCTCTACTGTTCTCCACTTATATACCAAGAAACTGTTGTCTGCAAAAGGGTTCAAACCCATGACGTGTGCTTAAACCCACAGATCATGTGATAGGCTCTCCGCACGACGGCCCCATAATGACTTACTCAAGGAAAAGAGAATTTTTACTCTCCAAGTAAACCCTATTGATTATATAGTTGCTGCTTAGGTGATAAGTTAGAAAACTGAATTTTCATGTCTGGAGCCATACAGAACTTGTCGGTGTGCTCCATCACATAAATACAAATAATGTCAACCCCTAATAGTGATGAAAAATAACTTAAAATATACACCTAATAGAAGAGTTAAAAACAATCTTACCAACAACTCCTGGTAGGATCCGTAATATTGTGGATATCTCGCCCTTGGTCCTCCAAAAGCTTCTTGCCAAGTGTCTACCAAAATTAATATCTTTTCCCTGACGTGAAAGTCGGGCTGCTTTTGCAAAACAGTATAAGATTGATGCCAGAAATTGATTGGGGGGGGGGGGGAAGGGTTAACATAACATAAGGGAGGCTTAGAGTCTGCAATCACCTTCTTCTTTACAATTTTCACCATCTGGTGAAGAAGACCTTTCTCAGCAACATGCATACGCACAATGTCCCCACAATTCTTCACAATTGCTTCCAATAGCTGAAAAATGGTAACATCTCAGGTTAACCGTGAGTCCAGTTAATTTTACTTTGCAGGCCAAGCAAATAGAATAACAAATTTCTCAAGGAACAGCATAAACCCCTATAAAACTTAAGTGATAAACAAACATAACCAACCTCCTACTTATTTATTTATTTATGATTAGTCAAATATATATTACAATATAAATACACCAAGATGGTGTCAAAAACACTTGCATATGATTTTGTGGCTTGACCACGATCATCTAAATGATCCCCAACTTTTTTTTCTTGAATAAAAGTTGTCATTTTAACATCCATATCTTCATGCAGATTATCTTCTTCTTTTTGATAGTATGTATCTTCCTGCAGGTTGTCTTGTCAACAAGAAATATTGGGAAAGCACCAACAAAGATATAACCAACAGACAGGCAATTTTGTATCGAAGAGCTACATGCATATATGTCACGTAAGAGACTATCATATACATTTATAGTTGAGTAGAATCAGGGACGCAGTTAATGCAAATGCATATTTTTATAAAGAATTCGTTATTGTTACTGTTTTGAAAAACAAAGACTTTTGACAAATAAGCTAAATAAATAAGAAGTACGAAAATTTCCCTTACAACCAACAATTAAAGATGGCAAGAGTTCCACATGTTCCTTCATCTTTCTATCTCCTAATTAAAATGGGAATGTTAAAATTGAAATAGTTTCCAAATGGCAAATACAGAAAGATATCATCTCTTCGGGACAGATTTAAAAGAAGTGTATTACAAAAATGAGACGTTTAAAAATAAATAGTATGTTAAGAATTTCTTAGCCAAAATGAAAAGAGATAATCCTTCTGTTTCAATTTATGTGTCTTACTTCCATTTTTAGTGTGTTTAAAAAAATGCAACTTTCTATTCTTAGTATAACTCTCTAATTCAAACATTACACATGGCATGTTTAAGACCATAAGTTCAAGGGGCATTATGGTACAATACACATATCTTTAGTTTAAGACAACAAGATCTAAATGTCTCCCCTTACTTTCTTAAACTCCACGCCCAGTCAAACTAAGACACATAAAATAAAACGGGGGAGTATAAAATAGGAGATAATTAGATAAAAAGTAAGAAAGAGTCAAGTACGCTGGAGAGACCAAGACAATTTACAGATCCAGCAGTAGGATTCTTGAGGTTAATAATAGGAACATTGGGGCAACTGGGCGACTATACATTGAAGAGAAACCAATACTCTGCGTTGTTAGAGCTTTATTAGTAGTAAAAGTAGCATATTGGTTCAAGTATTTCACTATATCAGTACTTTATTAGTCTTCCAAGATAATCATATGTTGATTAGCATGATTCAAGGATATTTGATTTTATCTAGGAGATTGTTGATTAGCATGATTTCAGAAGATTTTATTTTATTTTACAGTTGGATTGATTTTGTAGATTTATTTTATTTCCTTAATTAGCATTAGGAGCTTTGTATAAATTTCCTTGCTCATGGGATGTAAACATACACAGAAATAAAAGAAGCCTTTTCTTCTTCTCAAAATCTACATAGTATCAGTCATTGCGGCCTTTTTGAGGTGAGTTATCTCCCTCACAGCACTAGGGTTCCGTTTTTTATCATAGAGGCCAAGTTTTCTCTCTCTTGGTGGTTGTCAGTAATACAAACTGCTTCTGGTCAGTTTTGTTTTTGGAATTTTCTTTTCTATTAGGGTCGCTGGAACATTCCGAGCCTATCCTACCGGTTTTGATTTTTCCGTTCATCGAAGTTAAGGTTCCGTCGAGACACATTTGGTTTCCCGCAAGGCAGATTAATTTTGAACAATTTTCTTCAGATTTCCTTCTCATTGGGTAGAAACATGGAGACTTTCAAGGAGACAGTTTCGGGAGAAATCTTTTCTTTGAATGCAGCTTCTCCAACCCCTCCTACCCAAACTTGACTCTGCTAATGTTGCAACATCCAATCATGTGTAGTCAGGTACTGCTTTTGCTGCTCGCTTTAATTCTTGGATTGTTGATTTTAGTGCAAATAGACACAAGACAAGCTCCTCAAAAGGCATTCAAAGCTATTCTCCATGTCTCAAATGATATAATGTTAAAATAGCCAATGGTTTTTTAACACTTATCTATGGAACAAATTATGTCGTTTGTACTCGTAGTATTAAACTATCATTGTGCTCCATGTCCCCGAGTTCCCTTTCAATCTTTTATCTGTTAGTGCCATCAACAAAGCTTTAATATGTAAAATCGAGTTCTTTCCCGATCATTGTATTTTTCAAGATCTTCAAACAGGGAAAAGGATTGGCAGTGATAGATTGCGTAATGACTTGTATATATTAGATGGAATTCAAAAATCTGGTCAAGCCTTTTTAGGGAAAGTAAGAATGTCAACCAAAAAATAATATAGCCGCATAGACGGTTAGGACATCCTATCATTCTTTGTTTTGAGGAAGTTATGCCCCGGTTTATTTTCAAGGACTCGATCTGTAATGCGTGTGGATATGCCAAGCATACTAGAAACTCTTATCCTGTGAGTGATAATGGAAGCATAACTCTGTTTATGACTATTCATTCTGATGTATGGGGTCCTACCTAAATTGTTTCTTTGTTTGGTAGTCAACGGTTATTACTTTCATTGATTGTTGCACTAGGATGAATTGGGTATATTCGTAAAAAAGCCAAAAGTGAAGTTTTCTCTTATTTTTAGTCATTTCGTAAGATGATTAGTACTAAGTTTGATGCCAAAATAAAAATCTTGAGAACTGACAATGGCAGCAAATACATGGATAAAAGATTTTGAGCTTATTTGGAGTCCAATAGGATAATCCATCAGACTAGTTGTCCTTACACTAGTGCACAAAATGGGATCACTGAAAGAAAAAATAGGCATCTGTTAGAAGTAGCAAGATCTGTGTTCGCCATGCATCTACCAAAACCTTAATGGGGATGCTATTCTAGAGGCTGCCTATCTTATCAACAGAATGTCACTTAAACCCCTCAATTTTCAAAGTCCTCTGGAAGTTTTAAATGGTAAGAATAGATATATTGTTCTTCCAAAGGTGTTTGGGTGTGTTTGCTTTGTCCACACTAGGAATTCTAGGAAACTTGATTCTAAGCTATAAAATGTGTTTTCATTGGGTATTCTCCGACACAGAGAGGTTACAAATGTTATCATCCTCCCTTTAGGAGATTTTTTGTTAGCATTGATGTTATCTTTCGAGAATCTGAGCCCTAATGTGTATTACCTCATCACCTCTCACGGGGGAGAACAGTAAGGAGGAAGAGGTGATTCTACCTAGTTCTATTACTGGACCTCTTGATGACACTGTCACAGGGAAAAGTGAAATGGAGAAAGAAATTAAGGGGAGACTATTGGGGGTTTAGATAGGCTTGATTTGAAAATTTGCTTAAGGAAAAATAGAGTAGAAGAAGTCATCATGCAATCTGCCGAAACTGAACCATCTTCCACTTGTGAGTTATCCACATTTCCTAATAAGTTAGATGTGCTTATTGCTCACAGAAAAAGAGCCAGATCTTGCACTAGCAGACACCTTTTATCTAATTTTGTCTTCTACAATTCTTTATCTCCCTCCTATAGAGCATTTGACTTGTCTATTTCTTCTGCGTCTATTCCCCAAAATCGGAGGAAAGCTTTTGCAAATCCTAAATGGAAGCAAGCTATGATTGAAGAAATGAAGGCCTTGTCAAAAAATGAGACTTGGGAATTTGTCAATTCACCACCAGACAAGAAGTTGGTTGACTGTAAATGGGTCTTCACTGTGAAGCACAAAGTTGATGGCTCAATTGAAAGATTCAAAGCAAGATTGGTGGCCAAGGGATTCATTCAAACTTGTGGAGTGGATTATCAAGAGACATTTGCCCATGTTACTAAGATGAACACTATTAGAATTCTTTTGTCTTGTTCAACTAATCTTGATTGGGACTTGCAACGGTTTGATGTATTTCTTCATGGAGACTTAGAAGAAGATGTGTATATGGAGATTCCTCCTGAATTTGATACTGCACAAAGTCAAGGAACAGTATGCAGATTGAAGAAAGCCTTGTATGGACTGAAGCAATCCCTTAGAGCTTCATTTGACAAACTCGGCAAAGCAATGATCTTCTTCGATTACCAACAAAGCAATGCTCATCACACCCTCTTCATAAGACATCAAACGGGTAAACTCACTCATCTCATAGTTTATGTTAATGACATAGTAATGACAGGAGATGACAAAGAGGAGATGACCCGATTGAAGAAGTTGTTAGCACGTGAATTGAGATAAGGATTGAGATTGCTAGATCCAAAAGAGGAATCTTTATTTCTCAAAGGAAGTATATTCTGCATCTCTTGAAAGAACCTGGTATAACAGGTTGCAGACCCGCAGAATCACCCATTGAAAGCAATCACAAGTTACAAATCGGAGTTGGAGAGTCAGTTGACAATGAGAGATATCAGAGGCTGGTTGGAAAACTCATTTATCTCTCCCACAGACCAGACATAGGGTATTATGTTAGCCTGGTGAGTCAGTTCATGCATGATCCTCGAGATCCCCACAGATGTCTTTCATATTTTGTAGTATCTGAAGTCTGCTCCGGGGAAAGGTCTATTTTTCTCCAAACAGGATCACCTCCAAATAAAAGCCTTTACAAACATGGATTGAACTGGATCTCTAGATGACAGAAGATCTACGCCCGGTTATTGTACGCTCGTAGGAGGAAACTTGGTTACTTAGAGAAACAAGAAACAAAGTGTAGCTGCTAGATCAAGTACGAAGGTAGAATACAGAGGTGTTTGCAAACTGCTTTGGCTATAAAAGCTACTAAAGGAATTGAGATTGTCCGAAAAAGAAAAACTTTTCTGGTACTGTGATAATAAGGCCATCAGTATAGTTCATAATCCAGTGCAGCATGACCAAGCAAAGCATGTGGAAATTGATAGACACTTCATCAAAGAAAAAGTTACAACTGTTGTATTGAGTTTGTTGCATGTGCCATCGGAAAAACAGCTAGCAGCTAGCTGATGTGTTTACCAAAGGTCTCAACAAGCTAACCAACCATACTTTGAGTTGCAAGTTGGGCATGTGCGACATCTTTGCACCAACTTGAGGGGGAGTGTTGGTTAGCATGATTCAAGGAGATTTGATTTTATTTAGGAGATTGTTGATTAGCATGAAGTCAGAAGATTTGACTATACTTAGAAGATTTTATTTTATTTTATTTTATTTTATTTTATTTTATAGCTAAATTGATTATATAGATTTATTTTATTTCCTTAATTAGCATTAGGCGCTTTGTATAAATACCCTTGCTCATGGGATGTAAACAAACACAGAAATATAAGAAGCTTTTTCTTCTTCTCAAAATCTACATCATATCTTGTTGTTGCTAATAGTAAAGGAGAAATAGTGAACATATAAAGAAGAAGGCGGAGAGATAGCAAATTGACAAGAATGTAGATGGAAATCTTAGCTCTCTCATTCAAAATAAATAAAGGAAAACTAACAAAAAAGATGGACGGTAAGGACTTGACAATCCATATAGTTTAAGCAATTTGTGGATAAAATAGTTTCAAAAGCTTACTGTCAGGGCGAGTAGCTGGACTTTTGGTTTCTTACTGCGAAGACGCTTTTTTATTCCTTTCACAACATCTTTGGCTTGCCTGGTGAACCAAAATAAAACAAATAATAAGAACTACTTTAACCAATCTCCAGTCCAAACAAAGCAAACACCTCGATGATTATACCAAATATTTGATATTAGAAAACAAAAGAAAAAGGGGAAATTGCATTGAGCACCACAGCATAACACCATTGAAGTTTTTATTATGAAAATATAAGTAAGTCCAATAAACACTGTCTCAATTTTCATTGAAATAGGTCAGTAAAGAGGCTAGAAGAACCTCATATCTTTATTTTACTAAATTTAAATTAAAAAAAAACGTGTAATTAGAAGTTCAGGTGGTCCGAAAAAGAATGGACTTGCTGAAGAGTGATGGCAATTTATTTGTTAGGTTAGCAAATAATTAACAAACCGATTCACCAATAATAATCTGTCAATACTTAGATTAATACCCTGTTTGCTTGGACCTGTGTCATTTTTCCTTTAGGTCATCTCAACTAGAATAATCAACACATAAAATACCCTTTGGCTCCTTCCACTGGATATGTGAGGTTGCATCTTCAAGATGATTATAGTCTCATATATGATAATCTACCTATCAAACAAATACAGGAAATCCAGTATTTACTTGTTTACTTTCACCACCAAAAAAGAGAAGAGAAAAATATCTTCAGTCTTCCCTAAAACCCTTTAATCCCAAAAGAAAGACTCTCATGAGAGTGTTATAATATACTAGCCTCTGATAATAGCCTAGTGCGTAATTAAAAATAGTCAGATGTCATATAATAACCAGCAGCATCAGAAACATGAGGGCACTCCAATTAGGAAACATAAAAAGCTGTAGAGATTAGCTACCAGATCATCTCAGCACAAACCAGTAAACTGCGATAAGAACAAAATTGTATCTGATAGGTAAGATGCCATAGCGGCTGAAGGACCAAAGATAAAAAAGTAGAAATATAAAACAAAACAAAAAAATAAAAGAAAAAACAACATAAATGGAAAAAGGAATAAGCATAGTCCCTCTAGCACCTATATGGACAATTTGGAGAAAAAGAAATAGGAAAACTTTTTATCGTTAAAACTGACACCACTTGCCACAACAAGCTCTGGCCCAATGGTGAAGCGCCTTACATATTAGAGTGAGGTTGACGTTTTGATTCTCTGGCTCAAAATTTTACTCATATTTTAAAGTTTTACGCCCTTATCTCAAATGAAAAGTTTGTTGCCATGCTTGAACCGCCGACCACTTACTGTTCAAGTACAAAACTAACCAACACAAAGTAATTCACTACCAATGTTGATAATAAATAATTTAAAAAGTTTGGAACGGAATCATCCAAGTTAACTAAAAATTAGTAATAAAATTTGAATTCTGTATTTTTTATATTGTGTCAATTAGAGTGACTTGTTCATTTGTTTACTTTTTAAATGTCGAGGCTGCTTGCAAAAATCCTGCATACACCGCTGCTGAAACACATTTGAACCCACCATTAAACTACGCTAGCAAGATTAAACAAGGAACATTACTATTAACTCGGTATCAATAAGGTCGACTGCAATTATAGATCAACTGTTTCCATCTTAGTTTCTTCTTCAAAAATTCATCTAAAGAAAAATTACGTTTAAATCACCAGAACCAACATGAATTCTGATCTCTTTAAAATCCCATATTCCAGCTTCCCACAAAAACAGAGGTTACAGTAACACATGGCAAAACAATGACCCTCAAATGTAGCACTATATAAATAGGCAAACCTAGTTTTTGATCTCACTCTATACCATCCAGCACAGTCCCATAATTACAGCAAGATACTACTAAAATCAATCAATCAATCAACTATCCATAACTAGTTGGGTCAACTATATCTCCTCTGTATTACCTTCGGGAAAAACTGTATCAATCCTCTATATCCATTCCGGTTAACTCGAGGCCACTTCATTCCAATACTAGCAAATAATTCTCTAAAACGTTAAGTTTCTATATTTCACCCTCAATTCAAACTAGTCGGGATTGACTATATGAACCCTTTGTGTCCATTCCACTCTATTCAAGACCATTTCTTCAATTCTGGCAACTAATTTGTCTTCTTGGACATGCCTTCATCGCCTCTTTTTAAATGACGGTGTTGTATAGGCCAATTTGCATGTACCTCGATTATCCACCAACTACCTCATCCTCTCATAGGTACTGAATAACTCTGCCCACCAAGATTTAGACAAATGTGAAGAAATCACCTGATATTTCTAGCACTATTAAGATTCAAACCTGTCTCCCACGGTCTTCATTTCAACTGCATCAACCATTAGGCTAAGCCTTTCTTTTTTTTATCTAACTAAGCCTTTTTTTCATAAAAGAGAAATCTCTTGTTTTGAGCTTCCAAACCCTTCTAAGCCTTTTGTCTAAGATCAAGTGTTAAAATTTGTCTTTTATGACAAAATAAGGTTCCCTAAAATTGGAAATTCTTTAAATCTCTCACTTGTAGCTACACTAAGATAGCAGTCTCTAACCAGAGATTACTACTATAGAAAACTTACAGCTTTTTTCACTCACATATATTCAGCAAAACAGAAAACTGACTCATACTTTTTATTATAAAAAAGGTAAAAGAAAAAAATATTTACATGCAAAAACAGAGAAACAAATTACTACATCAGCCCCAATATATGTGATTTTGTTTGATTGGACGATGTAACTTGTGGTTTAAAATAGGTCATAAATACTTCTGCGGCTAAAAATTATCTCAGTAAAGATAAAATGAGAAATTTAAAGTAAAATTATTTCTAATTATAGAAATGTATCAATTTTTTGGAACACACTAAAATAAGAACGCCCTGTGGGATAATACTGGTATGTTGTTGTTGTTGTAGACTAAAATAAGAACATGTATCACATAAATTAGTACTAGGTTTCAAAACTAAAAAGTTGAAATACAAGTAACCAGAAACTATTACTACTACTAAAAATTACAACTATTTCAGTAAGAAATAGAGTATTCAATAAAACAGAAAGCCGAATCATATAATTATGTAAGAAAAAGAAAAAAAATCCAAATTTTACATACCCGGGATCGCGATTGCATATATCGCAGATCTCGACATTCATGGCCCAATCAGGCCCAATGAGCATATCGCTTGTCGCTCGTTCCACCAAAAAATTCACCATCCTATAATTTATTTATTTACCGCCAAAAAATAAAATAGAAAATTTCCGCCTCCGATCACTTGAAACAAAAATGTGACCGCCGGCGAATTCTCCGGCGTTAAAATAATTCACTGGCGAGATTCCAATAACCAATCAAATCATATGAGTTCTCTCTCTCCCTCTCTCTCTCTCTCTCTCTTGTGTTCTGTTATGATGATTAGTTTATTTTCCAATCAACAAAAATAAAATTAAAAGGAAGTGGAAGTAACCAATGAGAAGAGAACACGTATAAGTCTAACTATGTCAAGTTTCAAGTTGGTAAAACTTAAGCCCCTAAGGTTTGTAGAAGTTAAAGAAAAAACCATGTAATTTTGATATTTGACATTTGGACCTTTTAAACTTTAAATGAAATTCTTAAGGTAGTTAGTAGTTACTCTTATCGATTTCTTTTTTCTTTTCCAATTGGATTCCTTATTTATTACTCCATCCGGTCTACTTTAATTAATTTTTTTCTTTTTTTATGGTCCATAATATTTGGTTTTTCAGATATCAAGAAGTAATTAACTTCTTGTTTTCAAAATTGCCTTTGGAGTAAAGAGCCTAAAAGTATTTGTTATATTATGAACAAATTAAGGTTAACATGATCAATTTTATTGTTAATTAATGCTAAAAAGTGAAGTCCTTAGTATGTGTAAATACTATCAAAAAATCTATTAAAGTGAATTGGAGGGAATATCATTTAATAATTTATAGCATTCAATAGACATGATATAAATATTTTCTTGAAGTTTGGTCTATATAAGAGATAAATGCTCTGTCTAATATATGAAATGAATTTATTGTTGAGAAGAATTTCGTATTACTATGAGCTTAGCTTCTAGATAGATTAATTTCTTACCTCTAATTCTTAAAAGAACTTTTTGTAAGAATTGGTGTGCATATTGTGAATTTTTATTAGCCTAACTTCTTAATTAGATCATCTTGAGTAGATAGTACTATTTACCTTTCTCAATTTATTTGATTTTCTTGGTACTCCCTACGGTAAATTTATTTTTATTGGCTTTGGCTCTATAGAAGGAAAGCCTCGGCGTAACAAGTAAAGTTGTTGTCATGTAACCAGGAGATCATGGCATCGAACCGTGGAAACAACCTCTTACAGAAATGCAGGTATGGTTGTAACTGGTAAAGTTGCTGCCATGGGATCAGGAGGTCACGGGATTCAAGCCGTAGAAACAGCCTCCTTGCAGAAATGTGGGATATGACTGCGTAAAATAAACTCTTGTGATCCGGCCTTTCTCTAGACCCCGCGCATAGTAGTAGCTTAGTGCACCGGGCTGCCCTTTGACTTTGGCTCTATTCTTGTTGGCTCTCATATTTTCTGGACATACATATTCTTATTTTTCTCTTGATGGACTGGAAATGACATTTGATAATTCTCATTCAGTGCATGGAACTTTTTAATCTTTTAGAATTGGAACGAACTTAACTCATTTCAAATGGAAATAATAACGAACAACATTAAATACCATAAAATCGATGGATAGTGAACATGTCGTTATACTCTTCTCCATTTAAATACCAGTCTAGCTGAATATATTTTGGCCATAGTACAACTATTATGAAGAAAACAGGAAAGCAAGCTTATTTTACCAAAGCTTATCTGAGAAACATTTCTATAGTAGCAGCAGCAGCAATTCCTAATCAAGAGTTGAGATTGTTGAATCTTGAATTTCCAACCACCATATTGCAAGTGAAGATATGCTATCCATTTTAATAGGGAACGCGAACTCGCACTGATGCAGGCCCTGATTTCATATCCTCCAAAAGAAGATTTAGCAAAGCTTGTGTCACAGAACCTTCTCTACCTACAGTAATGAGGAAGAAGCAGAAAGTAAATGAGAATACTATCAAGTAAAACAGCTAAACTCATTTTAAAACTACTTCAATGATCGTAAACTTATATGTCGCTCTTGCATACTTATGAAACAAGATTTAGATGGGACTGGTGTTTAGAAAGAGCGACAATGAGTGAGCATATATTGGTATCTAATATCCGTCTAGTCTTAGTTTGTCAAACAGTACTTTCCTGGATCCAGAAATCAAGAAAAGATTATCGCATGCTCGCACTTTGAAATATCATATTTGGAGCAGCATATGAAACCATAGCAAATTGTCTAAAGTTTACAATTCAGGTCAGAAAATGCATCTTAGGAATAACAGTTACTATGGATAATAATGGCACACTACACAGCAAGGAGAATACTCTTTATATGCATGAACATGAAAGAATAGTATGAGATGCTCGTCCTTTGTGATCGTTGTCCAAATATTATTAAGAAGTCAAGTTCAAAATTCTGTTTTCGAGCTACCAACGTGACAAAGAGATAAGGGAATAGCATGGGATGCTCATCCTTTGTGATTGTTGTCCAAATATTATTTAGAAGTCAAGTTCAAAATTGAGCATTCGAGCTTCCAACATGACAAGGAGAGCATCCATTTTTCATTACCGGTTGAAATACGCTTCTATGTGCTTGGATGAAAAAGTTTTAAGCAGATGTAAGGATATAAGAAAATTAAGTTACTGACTATAGAAAGACAATTGTAAAAGTGCAAGCTCATTGTTTCGATGGCAGCAAAGAAACTGAGAAAGGCGGCATAGAAAGGCTTACCATCACCTATGATTTCTTCATCCCACTGTACCACCGAGCGGACAAGAACTCCACTGCCAATTAGCATCATCTCATCTGCTCTTTTCCCATCCTCTACCGACACGTTATCTACTCTAATGCCCTGGAGTTTACCTTCCTTTACTAGCTTTGCTGCAAGAACCAGAACTCTTTTAGCCGTACAGCCACTGAGAATTTTGTCAAAACTAGGCATCAGAAGTTCCTTTTCCTTTGTAACAAAAGCCACATTCATGTTAGGCCCTTCAGAGACAAATCCATCGCCATCCAACCAAATTGCTGCATATGCATCATTTTCTTCTGCTTCCATCTTGGAAAGTGCATTCGGCAGATAATTTACGCTTTTCATGACGGCAAACTGTGGGGGTTTTATTGGGACGGATGAAGTTACAACTCTGATGCCCCTGTGATCAGGAGGTGATTGATCTTGTATTACAATAGCGTAAAGAGCTGCTCGAGGACAGCCCGATGGAGATAGTTGGAAATCACCGGGTCCTGCCGAAAGCCAGTATCTTAGAGAACCTTTTCTGCACTTGGAAACACTTACTGTACGAATGAGAATTCTTCTAATGATTTCCCTATCAAAAGGAATTTGTATTTTGGCCATGGATGCAGATCTCAGGAAACGATGGAGGTGTTGGTCCAACTCATAAAGGTATCTGAGGGTAGATAAAAAAAATAAAAGAATAAAACAACGCTCACGAATCCCATATATCTTGTAGCTTCTCATTCTTGTTCACTAACTAACCAAGAATAAGAAATTAAAGACATGTACAGATTTACCAGTCCACACTTGATAGTTGCTCACATAATTTTCCTACAACTAGGTATTGTCCAACATAGAACGCAAGACAAAATACAAGTAGTTCCACATTCTAGAGTTGCGCACATAATCTAATCCTATAAACAGACATTTTCCCAACATAGAGCCAGAAGAGGTAATTGCGTGTAGAGGACGAGAAATTTGGCAAGTTAGACAGACGACCAAGTTATATTCTATCTGCCAGAAAATCAGACCCCATATTATCTCAACTTATAATAGAAAACACACACAACATAAAAGGGTATAAGTCACTACTTACTATCGACAAATTAGACAGCCTCAAACAGAATATTCCAACGGAAAACTACCAAGATAGTAAATTGACAGTATTAAACAGTTAACTTCTCATCAGATTCAGTAGGAAGACAAATTTCATCAAGGAGACGCATGTGCATGAGCATGACCACTTGGATATGTGCTTAAAGTTACCAAACAGTGGCCAAGCCACATGCATTTAAGGGGTGTCAACACCCCTTGGCCGGAAAATTACATTGGTGTAGCTAAGTAAAAATTCAATTTTATGTATACACACACTATATATTGACTCCTGTTGGTTTCTTCGAGGTTTACTTCTTTATATTTTGACCCCCCTTAGTTAAAATTTTGGCTCCGCCACTATAATCAGGTGTTGCTAATTCTCTAGGTATACTAATAGGCCTTTCCAAGACTTGATTTATGTTACATAAAGGAATGAAGATTTACATCATAAATCAATCTTGATGGAAGAAAAATCAACCAAAATTAAATGTCTTAACCTATAGAGTTAGAAATACTAACCCATCCATAATGGCAGCGGTATCAAAAACTCCATGTCCTCTATGAACCATGTGATCATCCATGGGGATCACCATGGCAGCTGTATCAGTTGTGATTCCACCGAAAATGCTAGAGTACATTGCCAAATAAAGCTGCTTGGTTTCGTGACTTTCTCGACTTGTTCTCATTCTCTCAATAACCTTTACACGGAAAACAAAAGTCAAAAGTCTTTTTTTCTTTCTTAAATTATGTACCCAGTCAAACATCATCCTATGAAATGGAATAGATGGAGTAGTAAATTCGGAAGGCAGGTAGTATTCGAGTTTTGTTTCTGCAGCTTTACAAACAATTATTATGTCTTTAAATAAAACATTAAAAACATATAAAAGAAGACAGACCTCTGAGGAAGAAAGAAGTGGGACATCAAACGCTGGAATACATTGTCCTTCTGCAACACCAAAAAGCCATGTTAGTATTAGCTCATATTAAATTTCTAATAACAGCTAACCATCGAAGGGCAGCCCAATGCACAAAGCATCCCGGGTCCGGAGAAGGGCCGCACCCCAAGGGGATGTGATGTAGGCAGCCTACCCTCATGCAAGCATCAATCAGTGATTCCACGGCTCGAACCCAATAGGTCACATGGAAACAACTTGACCGTTGCTCCAAGGCTCCCCTTCGGTAACATAAACCAAAAACTCAGAACATCAACAAGAGTTGCTTAAGCTAAATTATTGAAAAACTTTGAGAAATAATTGGAAGATATACAACCCCAATTACCAAAATAACATAACAACATTAACTACTACACCTCAGTCCAAAACAAGTTGGGGTCGGCTATATGAATTCTAACTAAATACGTTACTCCATTTAAACTCATTTCATGCCAATATAATGTAAATACAATTAGTTATCTATATTTTCTAAATGTATAAATCTCCAGCTAAACCACACTTTAAAAAGCATAGGACCTACAATCAAAGTGCTAATGTCTAGAAAATAATTCTCTGACAAATATGTAGTATATATATTTATTTATTTTCTTTCATCCTGTCCTACCAAAAATAAAAATAATAAAGCAAAAAAATATTTCAAATTACCAGAGGAAAATTGGTTTTGATTTGAATTCTTGATAATATTTGATCGGATCAAAGGTCTGATCTTTGGTCTTGAAACTGAGATGTTCTTTAGAAAAATAACGGAATCCCTTAATTTTGGTAATAAAAAAGAGGTGTCGGATATGGGTATTGGAATTGTTGACAAGGAAGCCATAGTAGCTAGCTCTATGAGTTCTCAGCAGTGGCAATGGAGAAAAAAGAGCACAAGTTAAAATATGAAATGGTTTTGCCATTGTTGAACCAAACAGAAGAAAACAGAAATTTCGTTAAATATCGGACTGCAATTGTTTGTTTAATATGTCCCTCGGATTTAGCCTTGTTCGGTTATAAAAGAATATTAGTTTTATCCCTAAAGTATTCCAAACTATGAGTTTAGTCCCTAGACTAATTATTGATTTGCTTTAATGGTCCTTCGAATTTAATGTTTTTCTTTTTAAATTCAATTGAAAAGCTTGATAGGTTAATCATCTTACATCCGTTCAACTCCTTCTAGGCTTTTACCCTTTCGTTTTAGAACCAATAACGTGAGCTCAGGGAATACTTTACATAAACGAAATCATTTTTTATTGTTTGATTAATTGAAATATTATTGTATAAAAGTAAGGAAAAATTAGTTTCATAATTTATGGGCGGGAGTTGTTTTACTTTACAACTATAAATTTTTCCTCCAAATTACCCGTTCTACTATAATACTTAAACGTAAAAATTATCATCAAAACACATATTATTGTCACTCTTTAACAAATAATTTTTATTCCCTAATACTACACAGAAAAATAAGTTAGAAAACTATTTATCTTTCAATAAAATATTTTTCACAGATAATAATGTTTCTTCGTGTATACCAAATACACTCAAAAGAATAAACCGAACAACGATAATTATTTCTTTTCCAACAACTTCCTTGATAAAAGAAAAAAAATACCCTTGGTAGAATACTATTGTGCCGCTCATTGATTCCAATATTCCTAGGGACGTCAAATGGGTGAGTTGGGCTGATTTTGGACGGATCAAAATAGATTGAGCTAATAAATGGACGAGCTATTGACCCGTTTAAAAGTTACTTAGGCTGAGATGAGTTGGGTTAAAATGGGCTAAAACTTGGGTCATAGCCCAACCCGCCCAACCCTTACAAGGCTTTAATTAATACTTATTGTTGGAACTCATAGCGAGAAAAGGTACCATGGAGTCAAAGACGGAGCTAGAATTTGAAGTTTGTGGGTTCGGATTATTAGCTTGTTTAAGTTACTAAGTTCAAAATTGATAATTTGTTCATATTTAATACATTTCTGAAGACAAATACGGGATTTGAACCAAAGCTACTCGATTCAATTGAATTTCTAAATCAGTTTCATGTATAACTTCAATTAATTTGCTGGAAAAATGAGTTCAAATAATTCAAATATTACGTGATAAGATCCTAAGTCTATCCGGACATAAACATGTTGTAGTTACGTACAGACCCTCGTTACTTCGTTCGTACGTAGCACCCACAACTAGTTGCACATAACAATAATTATCACTTAGGGGTAGTTTTCCCCTCACAAGGTTAGGTAGAAGACTTATCTCGCTCCGAAGTTTCATAACTGGCTCCAACGCCACTCCAATACCTCAATATGATGCCCGTCTTTTCAAAACTAGTCAAACAACGTGCAAATAAATCAAAATATACCTCAAGACGTACAATCTAACAACTTAAAATGATTCCTAACTCCGCTCAAAAGCCAACAAAGACAACTCTCGGGCCCACGTACCCGGGTTCCGAAAATTTCTGAAGATAAACTTTACCCGTAATAGCACGAACTAAAATATGTAACTTATTCCAAATCTCATGTCCAATTTCGTGATCAAAATTCAAAAATACCAAATTCTAGGTTTTCTACAAATCCTAAGTTTCTACAAATTTTCACGTTTAAATCCATATACAAACCATGTATTTAACTTGTAATAGGTGAGGGTCACTTACCTTGTGTTGCTTGATGAAAATCTCCCCTTAAAGCTCTCCAAAATCGCCCAACCAAGTGAAAATGGAAGAAAATGGGTCAAATCCTGTTCTTAAAAGAACACACTGCCCAACGACCTCTCGCACCTGCAGCCACTTGACAGCTTTTGTGGTCCCCCTTTAGCCCCCTTGCATCGCATCTGCGGACCAGACTCTGCTGAGGCCAAGAATCCGCTTCTTCGGTCTCGCAGGTACGACACAAACCTTGCACCTACGCCTCCAGCCTGCCTCACTCCCTGCCGCTTTTGCGACCCCTGGGCTGCTTCTGCGGTCACGCAAGTAGGGGAATTTCTTCGTACATGCGGCCTCTTCCGAGCTCCCCCCTAGCCGCTTCTGCAATCCACTGCTCGCTTCTGCGATGAAGCTTCCGCAGAAGCGGTTGCACCAACGACCAGCCAGAATCTCCAGCTTTTTCCTTAAGTCCAAAACTTGATCCGTTAACCATCCGGAATTCACCCGAGGCCCCCGGGACCTTGAACAAATATATCAACATGCCCCAAAATATAATGCGTACTTAGTCAAAGCCTTAAACCACGTCAAACAACATCAAAATCATGAATCGTGCTTCGAATCAAACTTAGAAATTCTCAAATTTTCAAATTCTATATCTTGTGCCGAAACGTATCAAATCAATCCGGAATGACTTCAAATTTCGCGTACAAGTCATAAATGACATAACGAAGCTATTCCAAGGACTCAAACCGCCGAACAATGCGCTAGATCTCAAAACGACTGGTCGGATTGTTACATTCAGTCTTTTCGTTTGTCGTTCTGCAAATTTGTATACCCGGTATCAATACAAAAGTTATCAAGATTAATTAATTCTCTTATTTAAACAATCAAAATAAGTATGAGTATTCTAGCTATTATAATATTGGGCCCGCATCGCGGGCCATAATCCATCTAGTCATATATTTATTTGAAGAATGGTTAACTTAAATACAGGGGATTTTTACCTAGCTATACTATATAAGAAACTTATTTACCTATGTTCTCTATGTTTTTAGTTTTTAATAAATATATAAGTTTTTCTTACAAATTATGTAGATTGCTCCTTAAAAGTCTCCCGCCCATTATTAGTGCCTTCAGTTAAGGGATTGAATTACATCATTTCCTCTCTTTTTTTCCTCTTCTCTTCTCTCTCCTTCTTTTTACATCAAAATCCCTTAATCTATGCTTGAATCTCCATCTTCTCTCTTTCCACAATTGTCGACAGCTTTATATTATTAAAAAATCATCAATTGTATTATTTTTTTTGCTGGAAGACTGGACAACACTGAAAATGAAGAATATTCAGGCATTGTATAATAATTGTATCATAATTGTATTTGAATTGTATCAGATACATCAATACTTATAACATAATTGTATCAATATGGTACATTAATACCCAAAATAATACCTGATATAATACTAGTAAATTAATATATAATTATCATATATTTGTAATACAAACTGTGAAATTCGTCACGAACTCACAAGCGATCATAATAATATACAATGAATATACAATTATCATACATTTGTAATACAATTCTTTCAACAATTATGATACATATACAACTATAATTCTATCGCGATACATTTCTGAAAAATTGTGATACAATTATGATCTCCATCTTCTTCAAGTTTCAATCACAACCCTATACTACAAATCTAATATAATCACATTATAATTGTATTAGCATTGTCAAGTATTGTTTTAGGTATTGATGAACGATATACAAGTCATATTCAATAAAAAATTTAGAAAGAAAGAAAATAAAATTCAAAACTTACCTACAAGTTGAAGCAATATTCTGAATTTCGTCTGCATTGTATCAATAAGAAAGAGATTTTTTGGGTGATTAGTAAGAAATAGAAAAATTGGGTTTGAAAAACTTTGGAAAAAGAAAAGAATCGACAATTTTGGGGGGGATAACAGTGGTAATAAAAAATTGAGAGATTTTGTGTGATTATCAAGAGAGAGAAAATATTTTTGAAATCCTTTGGAAAAAGAATAAAATTTTAAATGTAGGGGTTATTGGAAATGGGGTGGGGGTGGGGGTGGGGGTGGATGGGTGTCATGTAACTGATAGACTAAATTTAAGGGATCTTGAATTTTCTTCTTTTATATGGTATTGTGTATAACTTGTAAATATAGATATATAAAGTAATTAATAAGGAATCTAAATAAAGGAGGTAAAAAGATTTTTATTATAGTATAGCTAGGTAAAAATCCCAAAATACAAATAAGATAAAGGAACTTTAGAAATGTAAATCTTAGTTACGGTATACGCTGAAGTGCACTGTGATATTTGTAATATATTTGACAATTATAATTAAAGTTGATAATGCCAGTCAGCATTACTTTAATTTTTTTATTCATAATTAGATTTCTAATCGATCTTAAAATTAAGACCAATTAATTTATATAATTTAATAATCTGAGTAAAAATTCAAAAAATAAAAAATTAAAAGAAGACATTTTGTGAAAAATTATGATTGATTCTCTAGGTATATAATAGTATGTCCATTTCCTTTACTCAAATACTCCTTCTATGAAATTTATGTACCAAAATAAAAATACACATTCTAATAAATACTATAATTAGATAAAATTTATTCCAATATCCAAAATTATTATACTCTTTAGCTCAACAAGTTCAAGAAATACTTTTGAAATGGCACATAGCAATTGCATATATCATTCAATAGTATCTATATAATTTTTAAAATTTACTACTTATTGAAATGGGTTACACACGCAAAGTGCATACTCTAAGACTAGTAAATTATTAAAAATTTATACTTATTAATAAAGATTGTGCGTACAGAGAAAAAGAGGAGAGATTTGAAAAAGAAGAAAAGGGAAAATAAAAGCTAAAGAGAAAAAATAAAGGAAAATTGAGGAAAAGGCTCTAAAAATAAGAGTACTAATAACACTTACTCCCTCTTTTTAAATTTATATGACACACTTTCTTTATTAATCCGTTCCAAAAGAATGACACATTTCTATATTTGGAAATAATTTCAATTTAAACTTTTTAATTTATTCAACAACAACAGCAATAACATGTCAGTAAAATCTCACAAGTGGGATCTGGAGAGGGTAGTGTACGCTGATCTTACCCCTGCTCCGGAGGGATAGAGAGATAAACTTTTAATTTTACTCACTTTACTCTTAATGGGAAGCTTTTATAGTCACACAAATATTATGATCCCATAAAAATTTTACCCCTTAAGCTTTTAGGATCACATATTTAAGTTTTTTTTCTTCTTAAACTTTGTGCCAAGTAAACTACGTCATCTAAATTAAAAAGATACTAATATTAACTAGTTAAGGTTGTTTACAAAAGGTTATGGTGATGCATTGTCAACACTAACAAATAGAGAGTAAATTTGACCCCAGGTTATTGAATTTATGTTGTCAGACCTTGTGAAAGAAGAACACCCATTGGTGGGGTACTGCTAAAACATTATGTATACACACTACTGATACTTTCCAAAAAGATGGTTGTATGGGTCAATTCGTCTTTAGTCGAAGTAGTATTAGTAAAACATTCCTGGAATACCACGCGTTCAAGTAATCTAATTATCAGCGAAGGTCGTGGTCGAAGGGTCAGTAAGACAGAAGTTTGAAGAGTTGTCGTCGAGGTTGAGCACCTTTAACAAGCTGTAACGGCACAAAAGAAAATATTCTAGTGAAGATTTTTTGCACTTATAATGTTAGTTTTTAGGAACATGTTCCCTATAAATAGAAAGAGACATAATGATAGAGAAAATGTGATATTCATTTGTAAAAATACACCTTGACTTGAGAAAGAGAATTATATCTCCTTGCTAATATACAAACATCACCTTTTCATTAAGATTTTTGTCTACACTTTTTCACTTAATCCGAGAATAACTCAGATATTCGAAGGATTATTCATCACTCATCATTGTCAGAAAGAACATTCACTGATTCTATCCTTCCTTGAGTGACTCATTCATTCTATTTATTTAAATGTAATTTATTGTTATTCATTGATATTGAACGCTACATTATTGCCTTTGATTTCTAGAATACTT
Organism: Nicotiana paniculata; assembly: GCA_005239505.1. NCBI lineage: Eukaryota > Viridiplantae > Streptophyta > Magnoliopsida > Solanales > Solanaceae > Nicotiana > Nicotiana paniculata. The sequence continues at coordinate 31,443 of MDKI01109485.1, forward strand.
ATTGCATACTTCCGCCGTTATCAAAATATACCCACATACTATTTATTGCACTTTTAAAAACTCTATCTTTGGAATATTATTGTTAGCTAAGATTAACCCTTATTTACATAAATTTAATCAGTTGAACCAAGATCTATATTTTTTTGTCAAAAAATTTGGCATCATCTGTGAAAATTTCTTAGTTAAAATTTATAGTTTCCTCTAGATCTATAATTAACGCAAGTCACTAACGTCAAAAACCCCTAGATCTTCTTTATTTGTCATACAAAATCCTACATGGCAGGTAACCAAGGAGAAATGACCAAACATTCAACAGTGCCTCACCAGTGATTTTCTCTCGTCTCTCGTCTTTTCTTGATACAAAGCCTCACTAGTGATTTTCTCTTTTTTTTTCTCTAACTTATTACAGAGCAGATCTATGTTGCGCAGGCTCTCCAAAATGTAGCCGCACCCGTGTCAGATCCTTCAAAAATGCACTACTTTTGAAGGATCCGACACGTATCCGCACATTTTCGGAGAGCCCGAGCAACATAGGTTATGGTGCCTTTTTTGGTCTTTACACAAACCTGCGCATGTCAGCTCTTGTGTGGATTTGACAGAGTTGTTAACCACTTCCATGTTATTGGCGTGGCTCTTCTCTTCAGCACTGCGTTGAGGTATACTGTCTCAAATATATAGTGGTACTATATGCAAAACAAGTGGAAACTTCAATTTATCAACTAGAAGTCGTATTTTGGTACTACATGTAAGCGTATAGACCTTAGCACAGGGTTGTGAAAAGGGGCTCGCTTCCTCTCTTAAAGCGAGAAGATAAGTGAAGCGGCCCCTTACCCGCTTCTGCTATATGAAGCAACTCAGGTAGACAAAAGCGTGCACTTCTGATAAGGAAAGAATTAGTGATAAGGAAAGAATTAGAGTTTAATTAGGAATGTGTAATA
>ML318240.1:264-32314 GCA_005239505.1 Nicotiana paniculata
TAATCAAGCTATACGAAGTATCCGAGAAGTAAGTTCACCAGCGGGGGAAACCATAACCTTAGATTTTTATTACAATTGTTTATACCTTAACATAGTTAATCTTTAGTTTTAATATTTAGTATTAGTAATTTAAATAACATCAGGTGACAGCTGATTAGTATTTTAACAGCGTGCTTGATACGTCAATTCCCTGTGGGATCGACTCTGGGCATAATACCCCAGGATTATATTTGCAACGCCCGTTTAGTCTTCTACAAGACATAGTTGAGCGTTATCAAATAGGTTAGCGATGGCGGGGTTGGCAGGTGTCTGTGAGGGGTTCTAGTAGCTAGTTGGTAGGAGGTAGAATGTGTGAGTGGTGCTAAAGAATTTGAGTATTAGGGAGTGCTAGCAAGAAGATTTGGAAGAATTGGACGGATTGGTTGAGCAAGATCGTGTTATTAGAAGAGAAAGGATCTCGGTGGGGTCTAGAGTGGTGCAAGGAGTAGCTTCAAGCTAAGTGTGGGAGTCCCACCATCTGCAGCTGGGTTACAGGATTGTGTTATCATAGGGTTGCGAATTGACGGAATGTTCGCATGTTATTACGGCTATGGGAAAGGAGTAAAATGGTTATTGTGCATGGGATTTGATGAATGTGTGCAAAAGTTGGCCCTGTCGGGCCAGGGTTCGGCTTTGGAAGATTTAGAATTTTTCTTAAGTCATGGGTGAGTTTTAAGGATAGTGACTGGGTCACGTGTTTCATTGAAAAGGGTGTGCATGTGCTATGAGAGGCTTGGATTTGATTGTATTCAGGGCCACTCAGAGTGGGTGACTCTCAATAGCGGGCCCAGTGAGTTCAAAAGTTTAGAATGCGACATTTAAGGGTTTCATGCAGCAATATGATCAAAAATCGAGATTTTGCAGAGTAATTTCTAAGAAGAAGGAAGATGGTTGGAATATTCTAAGATATGTTTCATCATGCAAGATACTATTGGAGGAGTGAGAGAAATAAAATCCGGATTGAGAAAGATTATCAGAAGGGTATGAGACAGGTTACAGGATTTAGGAAACATAGTCTCGTGAATCAAAGCCACTCGGGATGAGTGAGGGTTTAATTTGCTATGAGTTGAAGGAAGTTGCTATTATTCCTGAGGCAATTGAAGATGATTAAAACAAGATGTATTGATTATCCATGGTTGAAATGGCACGTTTGCGGCAGTGTTCAGTTCCTTTGATGTGATTAAGTTATGCGTGTGGTTTGTGCCGGTGGGTCCATGGCTTGTCGGTCGTCGTAACGGATTCTATGTGGGAGAATTTGAGTGCTATGGCCTGTCAGGTATAGGTGGATCCCGGAAGGGTTATAGATGTAGAAACTACTACTTAAGGATTTGCATGATGGGTGATTGTGGGGAATTTACTCGTATGTTGAGATGGTACTCCTGAATTGAGTTAAGTAAAAGGTTTCTATATGATGAAGTGTTCTCCCTATTGATGGTTCAACACTTATGGCGGAATTCTTGCACTACCTCATATTGAGAGGTTAGGTGTTGTAAGCAGTATGTAACTGGGAGTAAGAATCGAGATTGCACTTCGGTGATGATAAGGATGTCATGAGCTCGGAAGAGCAAGAAAAAGTGATTTGAAAGTTCAGAGTAAGCTGGTGTTACCTTCAGTGTCACCTGAGATGGTTATTCACTGAAAGATGCTATGTACCATGGTTATGGGTTATTGATTTGTCTTACAACGTAGTATGGCCAGTGGTGGATAGGCAGACTTGTTGCCTTGTGTGGAAGGTCGTGGAAGCATGACCACAAAAAGATCGTATAAGTGTGACATGTAGTCTCTTAATGGATTAAATATTTGGACTGAGTATAAAGAAGTGCATTGTTGTTTATTTGAGATGTTATGCCTGAGAGGCGTTCAGTTCATTTGGTTATGGATTGTGGGGTGTTTTTCCTGGCTATGATGGTTGTTCTTCCATATTATGAGAGGAAGTGGGTCAATGTGGACCTAGGTAAAGCTATTAATGCTTGTGGATGGATTTAACTATGATTATGGGCTTCATGTGAGGCAGGTATGTTCATTTCAGTATAGCTCTCCTCAAGGAGGGGTGTTGAGATATCAGGTGTTGTTCCGTCTTTGCCAAATTCATGCGCTATTATGAGTATGCCGTGTGAGTTGTGAAACGGCTTGGTAATTTCCTATGTGTTGAGGTCACGCGTAGTGGGGATGTTATGTGAGCAGGATAACTCTTGAGATCCAGAGCGTATATGTATATATCGCACCTCAGTTGTGCTTGAGTCATGTAGCCTATGACTTTATCAGTCTCCCCAGGGTGGTATTATGCACTTAGCGTGTGTATGATCGATATTCAGTAATCTGTAATAGGGAGAAAACCAGCTCCGTATATATATCTCCTTATGTAAATTTTATGTGTGGATCGGGTGCACGCCACAACAGTGTGATGTTGAGTAAGGTTCCTATAATTATTTTCTTGTGTTTTACTTCCTATTTTCTAAGAAAAGTTCATATTAGTTGCATGTATTGAGTAGTCCCTTCCTGAGTCGTTTCTTATTATCATGCTCGAGTTATGGCCTATTAGCACAATGTGGTATCATGTGAGGCTATTGGTCATGTTAGGGTGATGTGTTGTCTGAGCAGTTCATACTGGGTGAGACGAGATTATCGGATTAGGGATCAGTGCGATAAGGTTATGTGAAGTGTATATTAAATTACAAACACCATTATTCAGGTTCATAATGGAGTGATGATTCTAGTCAAGATGAGGTATTCAAGGATTTGTTAACTCTACAGTTGGGTATGAGTTTCTGCACATTTCCTCCGTGGTGGTGGTATCATCAGCATTATTGCAGGTTGTACGTGTATATATATATATATATCATGAGGTGCATTGGGAGCATAAGATTCGCGAAATTTTGGCTATTAAGGTTCAGGGAACGTCATTGTGGTTAGATGATGAATCTTGCGGTGCATGGCGCTAATTCAACAAAGGTATGCAGTCATGTTTTGGTATGTTATGTGGTAGTCGATACAGTGTTTATATATTGGAACTAGTCCTGGCAGAGAAAATTTCAAGTGTTGGAACTAGGTTCTGAGCTTATTATATGGATAAAAGAAGAATCTTCAGATTTGATTAAGCTAATGTACTCAACATGGCTGTGGTAGCACGGGCAGGTGCTCGAGATGTTAAACAGTGATTTCAGTTAACTCTATAGCAGTTCTTAGCACGTTCGAGGACGAACGCCGGTTTAAGTGGGGGAGAATGTAACTACCCGACCGGTCGTTTTGAGCTCTATCGCGTCGTTCAGTGGTTTGAACTCGTGAGCAGCTCCATTTCACGTGCTATGACTTGTAGGTGTGGTCGGAATTGAATTTCGGAAAGTTTAGAGTTTGTTTGGAAAGAAAATTCTCATTTCAGAAGCCTCAAGTTGGAGAAATGGACTAAGATTGAAATTTTGAGTAAACAACATCCGAATAAGGATTTGAATGTTCCAGGAGGTTCGTATGATGATTTCAGACTTGGGCGTATGTCCGGATCGGGTTTAGGATAACCGTGGAGCATTTCAGCGTATATTATGGAAGTAAGAATTTTAGAAGAATTTCATAGATTTGGGCTTGAAGTGCATTTTAGGGTTGTTGATGTCCGTTTGGGATTCCGAGTCTGGGAATAGCATAGTGTGGTGATTCTGGAGTTGGGAGCGCGATCGGAAGTGAATTTGGGTATCCTAAGGTCATTTTGAAGTCATTTGGCTAAAGATAGAAATTGGAAGGCTTTTGAGAAATCCGACCGGGAGAGGTAGGAATGCAATTCCAGAAGTTGGAGCAGGTCTGTAATGTCGAATATGACTTGTGCGCAAATTTTGAGGTCAATGGGACGTGATTTGATAGGTTTCAGCATCGGATGCAGAAGTTGGAAATTTCTAAGTTCATAAAGTTGGGATTGGGTGCGATTCGTGGTTTCGATGTTGTTTGATGTGATTTGAGGCCTCGATCAAGTCCGCAATATGTTTTGGATCAGTTTGGTATAATTGGACGGGGTCCCGGGGGCCTCGGGTGGATTTCGGGTTGTTAACGGATCAATATTTGAAGTTGAAGAAAGCTTAAGGTTGTTGTCATCTGGTGTGATCTGCACCTGCGAGGCTTTGGCCGCATGTGCGGCTAAGGGCACCGCAAGTACGAGTTTGGCTGGAGCGAAGGAGGCCGTAGGTGCGGGAGATTTGGGCGCACTTGCGGAAGCGCATGTGCGATAAGGGGGCCGCAGGTGCGGAAAATAGGGTTGGGAAGATTGTTTTTAAGCGAGAATTTGATCATTTCTTCACCCATTTTCATATGCCATGGGCGATGTGGAGGAGCTTCAAGGAGAAGATTTTGTCAAGGATCACAAGGTAAGTTATTTCTTCACGTTTTTGAATTTAATACAAGATTATTACAAAGATTTGGTAGGGGAAATTTGGGAAAATTTGGAAAATCATAAAGAAACCTAAAAAATGGTAATTTGGAGTTTTAGCCACAAATGTAGCATGAATATTTGAGTAAATTGTATATTTAAGTTAGTAAGGCTATGGGTAGAATAAATCTTTGAGAAATTTTGGATTCTGGGCACGTGGGGCTGAGGGAATTTTTGTCATTTCACCAAGCGGGGTTGGGAAATCATATAGTTTGGAATTGTTGCCAATATTAGAGTATATTTTCATTGGGTTTTCGTTGTTTGAATAGTTTTGGGGAGTTGTGCATCCGTTTGGGGCCATCGGAAGGGCTTGAAGGCCGTTTATGGAATCTCGGAGCAGGTAAGTCTTCTTTCTAACTTTGTTAGGGGGAATTGTTCCCCTAGGTGAACTAATTAAGTATATGTTATTATCTTCGAGGGCTACGTATGCACGAGGTGATAGGACTCCGTGCGTAGCTACTATTATGCCATGTCCGGGTAACATGCCTTACCTGTTGTACCTGTGGTCATGTCTGTGATATTAGACTGCTAATATAATCGAAATTGTAATTTAATGACTAAGGAAGAATTAGAGTTTATTTTCTAAATCATCTAAAAAGAGAATTGGTTCCTCTGTGGATATTTGTGTACCTGGTAGGGTTGTGTTATGGAATATCATTAAACTTGACAAATGAGTTTCAAAATGAAGATTCAAAAGCCATATTTCCGATCCCTTTAAGAAGTATTTTTACCACTTTCCTGAGAAAAACTTCTTTCTTGATAAAATATGGATTTATTATGTGGATTGTGTACATATGAGCACCTGAGGCGCAGGTATGATTCGCGAGTAGGCTAGCCTTATTATTTGTGTGTATAACCGCGTTGCATGATCGATTCGCGAGCGGGGCAGAAAGATGCATCTATGGCTCGAGTCGTTCGATCCTTCGGCAATGCACAATTTATTATTGTTGGTCCGCGCCAGTCGACCCTCGGCATTGCTTGCGCATGTTATTTTCTGCGTAGGTTCTATGATTTTTCCTGATTACTGGCCTGAAATATTAAGTTGTCAATTGAAATGACAGAGTTTTAAAGCTATCGAAAAGATTTTTGAAAGAAGTTGTTATTTCCCGTCGATTTATTCTTATTTGATTAAATCACCCATGTTGATTACTCGTTATTAATATGACGAAAATATAAAGTGTTAAACGTGAACGGATTTTAAAATATTTACTCCTGATTTTAATAAATTGCCTATGATAATCATGCTTAGTGTTACTATTAAATATTCTAAATTGACCTTTAGTAAGTGTCTAATTTGACCTCTCGTCACTACCTCTCTAAGGTTAGGCGGGCGACGTACTGACTACACATTGTTTTTGTACTCATGTGACACTTGTTGTGCATTTTATTGCACAGGTACTTTCACAGCAATGTGGAGGATTCGGAGACTTAGGCGAGCTGCATCATCCGAAGGCGATCCGCAGCTGATAAAGTCTCCCTCGTACTGTAGTTATTTTCGTTTTAAAATTTCCTTGTCCAATTTGTATTTCGTAAAGGCTTTGTAATGATTCGAATAAATTCTTAGAAATTTCCATGTACTTGTGACACCGGGTTCTGGGATGTGTTGGGTTATATTTGTTAATGTGTAGTATTCAAATCATTGTTTTTAATTAACAGATTTTTATTTGGTTATTATGTAATAGAGTGAAAGGAAATGTTTTCATAAATGTTAAAACCGGAAAGTTATTTCAACTAATTAATTATTTTTCTTGCCTGACATTGATGTCCGGTGACATCACGACCTTATGGATTTTGGATCGTGACAAAGATCAACTTCAAACTCACTACTGCTAAGGCTATAGATTTCATGTTTTCTCTGATGTTGAAAACTTGTTGGATGCTACTATGGAAAGCGTAGGTTCTGTCCCTAGGCATAAGGAAAACTTGCTGGAACAACAAGCATTTCAAATGTCGCCTGCATCGATTCCTATGTTTGATTTTCGATCCTCAAAGGGGGCATTATCGTTTCCAACTGAATTGGAGAAGGAACGAATATTGTTGAAATAGTTGAGAAGACATTGGCTCTACTTAGCCCATCAAGATCTAAGAATCTCATCACATAGGACAATGACGATGTCTTGATCACTGGATCTGCTCCAAGCACTCCATGTGAGTTGTTTCACTCAGAGTATTGTATAAGAGAAAATACATGCTTTGCTCCACCATCCACAATGATTATCCAAGCAATGGTGATAACACTTCAATTGTTGAAGAACAACTCACAAATTAAACAAATGCAATTGAAGGGTTAACGAAGCATATGCATGATCAAGGTAATTAAATTATCAAGCTGACAGATAGAGTTGAAAGCATGATGGAGGAAGATTCAAGTCATGCACCTGGAAAACTCCCTATGATGCAAGATAAAGGACATTAATCTACAACGCAGACAATGACTCCTAAATAATTTCAAATTTCATCTGATGGGGTTATTCCCATTGACTAATTGAAATACTTCATTATGGGAACCATCAATGATAAGTATGGTGTTGCTGCCAAGTCTTCTCTCACACATGCAAGTAGTACACTGCGAGAATTGATAGTTTCAAGATGCATGCAGGTTATCAACCCTCAAAATTTCAATAATTTAATGGAAAAGGAAATCCAAAGCAACAAATTGCACACTTCGTTGAAACTTGTAATAATTCTGGAACCTAAGAAGATCATCTTATCAAGCAGTTTGTCTGTTCCTTAGAAGGAAATGCTTTTGATTGGTACGCTAGTGTCAAGGCTAGTTTCATCGATAGTTGGGAACAACTTGAATATGAATTTCTCAATCGCTTCAATAGCACAAGACGAACTGTAAGCACAGATAAATTCACAAACACACATCAGTGGAAAGATGAACCAGTTGTTGATTTCATCAATCGATGGAGGAATACATGCTTTTGGAAAGATCGACTTAATGAAGCTTCTGGAATAGAAATGTGTATCCAAGGAATGCATTGGTGACTTTGCTACATCCTACAGGGTATCAAGCCTAAGTCATTGAAGAATTGGCTACACGTGCTCATGATATGGAGTTAAGCATGTATTAAAGTGGAAATCAAAGGCCACAAGTTTATGAACCTCGCAAAGTGAAGGATAAACAAGAAATAAAGAATGTAGGAAAGTTTTTTCCGAAGTCTCAGTGCAAGGAATCAATGAATGTCAAAGCCTCACCATAAAAGGTCAGTACAAAAGTGAGTAAAAAGCAAAGTGTGAAGACAGCGTCCTTACAGGAGAAAGTAGGCCGAAAATTAACTATGAAGGAAATGGAAGCGAAAAAATATCCATTCTTGGACTATGATGTTCCGGCCATTTTTGACGAACTCTTTGAGTTGAAACTCATTGAGTTACCTGAAATGAAGCGGACACACAAATCTGGGAGGACTAATGATCCAAATTATTGCAAGTAACATCAGTTGATTTTCCACCCTATTGAAAAGTGCTTTATCTTCACGGAGAAAGTCATGGACTTGGCTGCTGAAGGAAAAATCTTGATTAAAGATAAGAAGGAAAGTTCGAATCAAGTCTCTAGCATTTTTGGTTCACTTGATCCCACTGCTCTTTGCAATTTTGTCGAAGTACATGAATGTGATTGCGTCCAAATTGCATCATCACCAAATATGATTTAATTTGGTGACTTTGAACCTATCGATGTGAGAAAAACATTGCTTCTTCCTATAGAGAATGAATTAATAGTGTAGAAAATATCTCAAGTGGAAAGTGAATCATGTGATGGTCAAAATGATGATGAAGGTTGAATTCTTGTGACTCGGCGGAGACGTTGCAAGAAAAATCCACAAAGGGAGTCAAATAAGCAATTGACTAGGGGGGAAATTGTGAAACGACCCAATAAGAAAATGATAAAGAAGAATTGGAAGAAAACAAAAATGGAGGAGAATCGCTATCAAAGGCAACTTTGTTCAGTGACATCGGATGAATTTCTTCCAAGCTTGTTAAGCACGTAAGCTTCATGTGAAAATATCAAGGCCTCATGTTGTAAGGTAGAGGAAGAAGAGATGAAGAAGGATGACAAATGACTGTTTCCACCTCCCATGTCTGAAAAACTCAATGAGCATCTATCTGAATAAGTGGACAGTTGTGATGCAAAAATCAAATTTACTAATGATGATCTTTCTCTTGGTGAAACACCCCATAATCGTCCGCTATTTATGGTTGGATTTGTGCGTGAGCAGAGAATAAGTAGAATTTTAATTGATGATGGATTTGGCGTCAATATTCTTCCATTTCGTACTGTAAAAAAGCATGGCATATCTATGGATGAACTACATGAAATTCATTTGGTGATTCAAGCGTTCAATCAAGGGGGCAAAGAGCTATAGGGGCAATCAAATCGGAAATAAATATGGGAGGTTTGCATTCGAGTGCATGGATGCACGTGGTCGATGCAGAGATCTCATATAATATCTTGTTAGGAAGACCATGGATACACGAGAACAAATTGGTCTGGTCCACTTACCAAAAATGCTTGAAGTACTGTGAAGATGGGGTCGAAAAGAGGATATTCACTGATGATAAGCCCTTTTACCAAGGCTAAATCATAATTTGCCGATGCGAAATTCTACTTAAAGAATTACGTCTCAAAGGAGGTTAAGGTTGATGATGTGATGCTAACCAAAAGTGTTGCAATGAAGGTTGATGTTACAACTAGCAAGGCAAAAAATACAGTTGAAAAAGATCAGGTGCTTTATGATAGGAGCAAGATGAATGAGGCATATTCAAGTAAGAAAGTGACTCATGTTCTTAGCTATGTCCCAAAGGCAAGGAAGGTTGAAGATCCTTCTTCTGAACTGCAAGGTAATGTGTTAGGAGACTTGACCATTCATATCAAGCGAATTGATGCAATTAAGTCGTCTACAAAGGCTTAAAGGGTTTGTCAAATCATCAAACCACAATTCCATTCTAAATCTAGAACTTCCTAAAAAGCGCACATATGAAGTCTTTGGCCCAAACACCTACAAGTTGTTAGCAAAAGCTGGATACGATCCCAATGAACCATCCAAGTTGAGAAAACTCCTGCCTGAAGCTTCAAACCCTACTCAAAAGGGGATGATGTAGAAAGAGTACCCACTGAAGCAATCATGTGAAGGATTGGGTTACAAACAACCCCCGCCAATCCATATCTCCATTAAAGGGGCAAGTTGTAACTACATTACTACTAAAGAAGTGTCTACGACGCTTAATAGGAAGCCTCATGTATTTGATGGACTTAAAAAATCAAGGACCTCATTATTTGATAGGTTGGGACCACTTAAGAAGGAAAACAAGTGACATGGAAGTTATAGAAGGATTGGGGCACTTATCTTAGCTAAAAAGGAGATTTTGACCACAGGCTGCCCAAGTCTAATTCCTTACAGAGTGATGCGAGAGACTGAACTTGTTGTTTTTTTAGGAGAGGTCCTCTAAGAAAAGGCTCATATTATAGTCCACACTAAATAATGGGAGGAAGATGAAGAAAGTGTGGGATCATCATATCATATCACCATTCATGATTAACAAACGGCTTCACCTTATATGGAAATCGAGGTAAAGTACCTTGATATTCATGTATGTCATCACATATCTTTCAAGGATGGTGATCCTCAAGAGGATGCAGACGCTAAAGATTCACCACCTGAGCTTGAAGAAGGGGTGAAGACAACGGTTGATGCACTAAAAGAAGTCAATCTCGGAGTAGTTGAAGATCCAAAGCCCACATATGTAAGTGCCTCTCTAACTGGTGATGAATAGAGCAAATATATTGATATACTTAAGGAGTTCAAAGACGTACTTTCTTGGAACTTCAAAGAAATGGAAGGTTTAAACCCGAAGGTGGCTGTTCATCATCTTGTTGTCAAACGAGATGCTCGTCCTGTGAAGCAAGCACAACGTCGCTTGAGATGTGAAATGGTTCCCTTTTTAGAAACCGAAGTTAACAAGCTTATTGAGGCTGGTTTTGTTCGTGAAGTTAAATATCCTACATGTATTTCAAGAATCATCCCTATAAGAAAGAAGAATGGCCAAATCTAAGTTTGTGTTGACTTTAGGGACCTAAATAACACTTGTCCTAAGGATGAATTTCCTCTTCATATCCCTGATATCATGATTGATGCAACGACTGGATACGAGGCGATATCTTTAATGGATGGTTCATCTAGATATAATAAAATTCGCATGGCACCGAATGATGAAGAACTTACTGCGCCTTTCGCACCCCTAAAGGTATATACTGCTACAAGGCAATGTCTTTTGGTTTGAAGAATGTTGGTGCTACATATCAACGTGCCATGGAAAATATTTTTGATGACATGCTTCATAAAAAATGGGGTGTTATGTTGACGAATTGTTGGTAAATTCAAGGAAGAAGGATGGCCACTTGCAAGATTTGAGGATGGTATTGAACGGCTTCGGAGATACCAACTCAGAATGAATCTATTGAAGTGCGCCTTTGGAGTTACTTCTGGGAGGTTCCTCGATTTTATTGTTCAACACCGAGGTATCGAAATGGATCAAGCTAAGGTGGATGCTATCTTGAAAATCCCCGAGCCTAAGGATGTTCATGAATTAAAAAGCTTACAGGGTATCTTAGAAGATTTATTTTGAATCCGGCTAGAAGATGCCAACAATTGAGTCGCCTCATGAAGAAAGGGGTTCCTTTTGAATGGGACCAAGTTTGTAGAAATGCTTTTGATAGCATTAAGTATTATTTGATGAAATCTCCAGTACCAGTAGCCCCCATATGTGGAAAGCCATTAATATTATACACTTCAGCACAAGAAAGATCAATCTGAGCGCTTCTGGCTCAAGGAAACAATTATGGCCAAGAAAATGCACTTTATTACTTGAGTAGGATGATGACCCCAAAGATCTAAAGTACTCACCTATTGAAAAGTTATATTTGGGACTTGTCTTCTCTATTTAGAAGTTGAAGCATTACTTCCAAGCTCATGTTGTGCGACTCGTCTCAAGAGCGAATCCTATCAAGTTTGCCATGTCTAAACCTATCCTAAGTGATCTATTAGCGAGGTGATACCTACAATTTCAACAATTTGAAATTGTGTATCTTCCTCAAAAGGCAGTAAAAGGACAAGCATTAGCAGATCATCAGATTCTAGATGATTGGGGGTTGTCTGATGAATTTCCTGATGAAGATGCAATTGTCATAGCAATTCAACCTCCTTGGAAGATGTATTTTGATGGCGCTGCACATCGTGAAGGAGATGGCGTTGGAATAGTGTTTATCACTTCTCACGGAGAAGTTTCACCATATTCTATCACTCTGACACAAGGGTGCTCCAATAATGTTGCTGAATATGAAGGACAGAATCATGGTACACACTAACATCTGATTGGCTCAGCTCGCATCTCTACAGTCCATTACCACACAATATGATGTTTATGAGAACTCTCAGTCTTGAAGCCCATGAGACGTACGGATTACCATATCTGATCACAACTCCACCGCTTGAATATATAAGACATCCCAAATACTCATCCATTCCGCGGGGAATACCCTTATAATTCTTCCATTCACCAAGCAACCTTGAATATCAATCGTCAATCCAACAATAGGGCGCCGCGATACCAATGAAGTACCCTTGATTCAACACATTGCTCTTTCTGAAATATATACCCTCATCAAGTCGCACCAATTAGTGATATCATCCACCTGGTCATATGAAACTGCCCATGCTGCCTAAGAATTTATGACCTTCCTTCCAGAACCAAACCGTGACCTCACATATGCAAATCTCAACACTGCCCAACCTACCGCACATGCCATGCAAACCTAGAAAAAATGTGGGAACTTCGTGGCCCCTTCTAAGCCATAAGCAACTACGTACCCAACTAGACGAGAATTTCTCAATATTAGAAACTCAAAGCCAATAATTTTGACCCGGTGCAGAACACGCACCCATATTAGCCTACTAGTGATCCTAAATTGACTCTGATCACCCATAACAGATAGATAACTTACTGAAAAAGTTCATAAGGACAAAATCATGGTACATACTAACATCTGACAGGCTCAGCTCGTATCTATACAGTCCATTACCACACAATATGATGTTTATGAGAACTCTCAGTCTCGAAGCCCATGAGACGTACGGATTACCATATCTGATCACAACTCCACCGCTTGAATACATAAGACATCCAAAATACTCATCCATTCCACGGGGAATACCCCTATAATTCTTTCGTTCACCAAGCAACCTTGAATATCAACCGTCGATCCAACAATAGGGAACCGCGATACCAACGAAGTACCCTTAATTCAACACATTGCTCTTTCTGAAATATATACCCTCATCAAGTCGCACTAATTAGTGATATCATCCACCTGGTCATATGAAACTGAACATGCTGCTTAAGAATTTATGAACTTCCTTCCAAAACCAAACCGTGACCTCACATATGCAAATCTCAACTCTGCCCAACCTACCGCACATGCCATGCCAACCTAGAAAAAATGCGGGAACTCTGTGGCCCCTTCTAATCCATAAGCAACTACGTACCCAACTAGACGAGAATTTCCATTTGATCTCATTTAGAGACAACTCACTACACACCACAAGAAATATGCACCCTTAACCGCGGTAGAAATCACCAGGAATTATCCGAAATCCCCTATGCGCAATACCAACCCATCAGGACTGAATTATTCTAACTCAACCAACTACGCAGGCCACCAAAAAATCCAAGAGCATTGCTGAGAAACACCCAAAAAAAACTCGTAACCTTAAGATCACCCAAAGAACTAATTGTATCCCTTACCATGTCGATCCATCCTACTACCAAATCGCCCTATTTACCCAGGTTTCTTCTGACTTACCTTCAAATTGATACTTCTTCCTGCCGTAAAATGTCAAATTTGCAACCTAGACTCACCACCCACGACCCAAGTATAATACCATAATGTCTAAGGCTCATAAGCCGCCGACTACTCTCTCAAATATCCCCAATTTCACCACATTAGAAAAACTTACCTTGAATAGACTCCTGCAAGTCTAAACATATTACCTTTACCTTCCTGATACCGATATGTAGAATAACACAACTCTTGACATCCTCTAAAGCAAAATCTCAATCGCACTGACCAAATATACAGAATCGACCTGACCCGTTTGCACACTAACATACTAGGAAAGTGATCCACTTACTTGAAACCACATGCAAATTCATACACTACGCATACTACACCTTTTACAATTTCCACTAAATCATTCGATAGAAACCAATTACCCAAACAAGTACATTACAACATATATCCAAGAAATTTCCATTACTCGTGATATTCCCAGACCCCATACCTGCAGGTCATAACTGATTTACCACTATACCTCGAACTGAAACCAATACCACACTTAATCGTGCAATCAACTTATCAATAACGAACTCCCCCACTTGGATCAAAGCCAAGGATCAAGACAAACAAGACTATGCCCACACATTAACACTACCACCATGCTGCGGTGGGATTCAACTAAATCCTTCATAAGCTTATATGACCCAAACCATCTAACACTCAAATTATTTTCCAATCTTGCATCCACCATTGCCACAGTCATGCCAACTTCAACAAGCGGCCTAAACTCCAATTACAACATATCTTTTACTGGTAGAAGACAACTTATTATAGAACTACATAGGGACCACACGCTCTGGGACAACCCGCATGAGGTACCCTTGCTCGCTTAGACTCAATTTCTATCTTCCCATACACTTCTGAAGACCAAAACTATAACGCAATAACTACACCTTCCTACATCTGAACACAACCAATGCCTACCCTCGAGGCATCACATTACGCGGTAAAAACCTGAAGCTGATGGCAGAACTAACACTGGAGCGGCGGTCACAGAAATCTCGAGCTTCTGGAAGCTCCACCCACACATGACTGACCACATGGATACCCTCACGTGACACCACGTGTCCCAGGAATGCTACTGAACTGAGCCAAACTTCATACTCGGAGAATTGGCATATAGCCTTTCCTCCCTGAATCCTTATAATGCCATCCTCAGATACTGAGTTTGCTACTCCCGGCTACGCGGATATGCCAGGACGCCATCAATGAATACAATAACAAGGAGCGCTAATACGGCTGGAATGCACCTTCAATCAAATACATCAACGTTACTGGGAAAACGATCAACTCAGAAGACATTGCCAGGACGCCATCAATGAATACAATAACAAGGAGTGCTAATACGGATGGAATGCACCGTCAATCAAATACATCAACGTTATTGGGAAAACGATCAACTCAGAAGACATTGCCAGGACGCCATCAATGAATACAATAACAAGGAGTGCTAATACGGATGGAATGCACCGTCAATCAAATACATCAACGTTATTGGGAAAACGATCAACTCAGAAGACATTGCCAGGACGCCATCAATGAATACAATAACAAGGAGTGCTAATACGGATGGAATGCACCGTCAATCAAATACATCAATGTTATTGGGAAAACGATCAACTCAGAAGACATTGCCAGGAAATCATAACCCAACAGAGAAATCCGCCTCACTCCACAACTACACAACATGAGAGGTCTTCCAACATACTCACAACTCAGGCCATATACCAATCGAGACAGAAATCAAACACTCAATAAATCTTACCACATTTCCAGCCAACCCTTTCGACACATTTCACAGTCTCAACACATCTAACCATCAATTCACACCGACCGTATAGGCATCTAGTCACCAATTCTCATCAATAAGAACATGAACGGACATACAAGTCCCCAATTACATGCGCTCACACAACGAGAATATCGGAAATCAAGCCACTGAATAAATTCGGCCTCAAGTCCTCTACACTTGCCCATTACCAACATGCCAAAATCACATCTCACCTATGGAAGCCACAAGCTATCGATGCACAGCTGATACCAGGCGCTCTCGGGCACGCTATAATTCATGGAAGGAATTCAAGAGTTATGCTCTTTGTTGAATACAATGGATTCACAGGCCAAGAATTTTAAAAATGTGAGATTTTCCTAAGGGTTCCGCAGACTCTCGAAGATAAGTACAGATGTCTCCGTACCGATCCGCAAGACTCTACTAAACATGCTCATGACTGTTGAGTCCTATGTTACCTAGTGCTCTGATACCAAGCTGTAATGACCCCAAATCCTAAACGGACGTGATGACGCCTATCGTGGAACTAGGCTAGCCGACTACCGCGTGTTCACAATTGTTCACAATTTCTTAATATAGTAGGCAGTTTTTATATACAGTACTGCCGTCCCCAAAACCCGGAGCCAACATGTCATGAGCATCTAGTGAAATAAGACAAAATAAAGTATTAAGATACAAAACTCCAAATTAAAGATAAATACAATAGGAACGGAAAGCAGAGATGTTGCGAACGCTGAGAAGCTACCTCTATATCCCCACGATCCGGCTCCGCTTCGATATATATATTAGCTAATGCTTGATCTCAGCTCCTGAATCTGCACACAGAGGTGCAGGGAGTAATGTGAGTACTCCAACTCAGTAGTAATAGAGATAAATCAGGTCTAAGCAGCAAGAAAAACATAAAATCAATGTCATCAAATCACAAGTGGCACAGCCTTTCTTTCCAACAGTATAACATAGATATGTGAAATCATCATGCCTTAAAATCATCTTCAGAAAAATCCTTTAAAGAATGGATATGTTTAACAAATTCAAACCGAACAATATAGTATGCAAATGGAAGTAGTAAAATCATAAGTAGCCCCTCGGGCAAAACATGCATCATAATCAGCCCCTCGGGCATGCCTCACAGTCACACATAATCAGCCCCTCGAGCATACCTCACATCCACGCATGCCTCCGAATCACTCGTCACTCGGCACTCGGTGCGCTCACTAGGGGTGTGTACAGAGTTCGGAGGGGCTCTTTCAGCCCAAGCGCTAATATCACTCAGCAACTCACCATCACTCTTGTCCCTCTGCCACACTCATCACCTCACAATCACTCTGGCCCTCGGCCACACTCAGCAGAACCACTCGAAAGGCCACTAGGGCGAATTAGTAAAACAGCGTAGTCGACCCAAAACATCAGTTTAAATCGCAAAGTGGTGTAAATCATGCTTAGTTTTTAAAAAAAAGTATGCACAATGATGCTGAGTAAAACCATCAACAGGTAGTGAGGGAAACGGCAGTAAATCACCCTCAAAGGGTATAAGCAGATCGGCACGAGGCACCAAACACGGCTTATAGCCCAAATAGTTCACAAATCTTTAGAACATAATTTAACATAAGGTTTTTTAGTAAATATGCAACGCATTAGTTGCCGCGGAGAGGACCTAGTCCAATCCAAAAATTAGTACGCGCCACATACGCGTCATCTGACATGTGCGCCTTTCTAAATTCAGTGTGAAAATATGTAGTCCGGGGTTCCATACCCTCAAGACAAGATTTATAACCATTACTTACCTCTACCGGGCTACAACACTAGTTAGCTATGCTCATGCCCCTCAAATTGGCTCCTGATTGCTCCAAATCTAGCTAAAAGCAATTCAACATCATCAATATATACTCAAGGAACACAACCCAATAGAAATTATCAATTTACACAAGAATCTCGAAATTCGGCCGAACCCGAGCCCCGGGCCCACATCTCGGAATCTGATAATTTTTACATCACTAGAAACCTCGTCTTCCCAAGATTCCATACGTACCAAGAACACTACAATCGGACAATAATTTCCCACTCAAATTCTCAAACGAAAAAATAAATTTCCCATGGACCCCAACTTGGTTAAATTTCCAGAAATTTTGTGGTTTAATCACTTAAGAATTGACATAAAAACGAGCTATGAAGTTAAGAACCTTACCTCCAAGTGATTTCCCTTGATTCCCCTTCAATTCCCTCTCAAAATCTCTCAAGCTCGCATGAAAAATGGAGAAAAATGACAACCAAATTCGCACTTCCGGCTTTTAAACATTCTGTCCAGCTAAAATAATTCTTTCACTGCGATCGCAAACATCGGCATGCGATCACGAAGAAAAAACTTGCTGCCCCTTCAATTTACCTAACGCGATCACAGACAACCTCACGCGATCGCGATTCATCAAGACTTAAACCCACGCGCCCTTTTAACTCTACGCGATCACAAACAAGACCACGCGATCACACTGACCAAACACTCATACTCACGATATCGCAAACCATTCCACGCGACCGCGATTAACAAAAATCCTGCCTCACAAATTAACCCTACACGATCGCAAACATCCTCACGCGATAGCATAGAAGGAAACCAGGACCTTACACCAACAACAATCTGCCCAGATTTCAAGCCAAAAGCTAGTTCGTTAACTATCCGAAACACACGCGAGGCACTCGGGGCCTCATCCAAACATACAAACATATCCCATAACATCATTCAAACTTAGTAGAGCCTTGGAAACACAAAAAACAACACGAATACAGCAAATTTACATCAAATTCAACCCTAAGAACTTTGAAACTTCCAAATCTCGCCAACTACGCCGAAACCAACCAAAACACCTCCGATTATCCTAAAATTTTGCAGACATATCCAAAATGATATTACAAAACTGTTCCAACTTCCGGAATTCCATTCCGATCTCGATAGCCCATTTTCCACTGCCGACCGGAAATCGCCAAAAACTAAATTTCGCCAATTCAAGCCTAATTCTTCATCGGACATCACAAAAAGAATCTGAACACACTCCTAAGTCCCAAATCACCTAACGAAGCTATCCGAGCAATAAAAAATGCATTCCGAGGTCGTTCACAATACGTCAACTCTCAGTTGACTTTCTCAACTATTAGGCTACCTTGAGAGACTAATTACCTCAATGCTAACCATGACCACTCTGAACCTAGACCAACCGACCCAACACACATAAATGAAGCTTAACCACATAAAATGAAGCAGAAACAGGGAAAACGAGGTAAATATCACGGAACGATCGGTCGGGTCATAATAGTAATCTAAAAGGTTTCCTACAAGTGTAGGTCGTCGTTTTAAATCCCATTGAGCCGGGAATTTTCCATGTAAAAGTTCCCGACAGTATGTACTTACTGCCTTGCAAGTATAATATGTAGAAACTACTATAGGACATGGTCACTATATAGTTTGGACTCGTATATTCCTTCAAAACTTCTCTGCTAAGTGGGATGGGCCACATATCATACAAGAGGTATACTCAAGTGGAACTTACAAGATAATTGACTCATAAGGTTTGGGGATTGACCCTATCAACGGGAAATTCAGGAAGAGATGCTATCCTTGATGAAAAAAAATACGCTTCTTCACGCATGAGCATAAACTGCATGTTACTCCTGGGCCGAAATAGTATAAATTGTGCACGGTCCAAAAAAAAGAGTCTGCTAGGTTGAAAACCTCGAAAGAGGCGGCCTAGGCAAAAGTTAGGACATTAAAAAAAACTCACCCTTTTCATACTACGGTATGACTTGATCTTCTTCACCGAGGTACGCAGGCAGCTTAGAGTTTCATTCTAAGTTCAGTCATATGAGTTCAAAAATACATATTACCCAAGGCATTATTCAAATGAGGTATGATGGAATATACTTCACTTTATTGACACTTGAAAATTAGGTGTACATGTATTCATTCGTTGAACCCTCTGTCTTGCCTTGATGGCTCAATGGGGGCAAGCCCTCCATGGAAAATTGAGGTCTTTGATGGAACGATTGTAGTTTCATTAATAAAAGACTAAATATTCAAGTTGAAGTCTCCGATTCTAATTCAAGTTGATTTTTCCAGGTCTGTTACATCATCAATTTGAAGTGTTTAAGCCGACTAGATAAGTTACAGTCTTCAAATCCGCCAAGTCTTCAAATCCATAAATTACTTTTTTTTTAAAATCAAGAACAAAAGGGAACATTAATGAGAACGCGCAATATAAAGTGAAGCGAATGATATTTTATTGCTGATGAAAACATCTACTAAATAATCGAATGCAAAAAGTAAGGGAAAAACAAATAAAGCAGTGTTTATAGTCTAATATAAGCACAACTTGTAGTTGGCCAAATGTTTGAACATAGCTTCCAAGTATTTCTTCATCTTCTCCAAACCGGAAAAGTCATCAGCAGTCAACAAGGCATTGCAGCATGCGTCATACTTCTTTCTAGTAGTTGAGGCTCCTAACTTGGCTTCTTAAACTTCTTTCTAAACAACTTCTAAAAGGGCTTCTAAGTTCTTCTCTTTTTCACAGAGCTTCTTTATCTTCTCTTTCATTGTAATTAGGGACTAACAGATAAATGACACTTCTCTAACCTTCTCTTCTTCTTCAATCATGGCATTTGTAAGGTGTACCTGAACCTCTGATATTGCAGTCTCTGCAACCTTCTCAGGTAAAGTTGATCGTGTCTTGTTATATGAAGGAGCAAGCTCAAAAAGGGACTCCAATCGGTTTCTCAAAGGGGAAATATCCACATCATCCCCATCCCTTGCCTCAAGGATCGCTTTAGTATTTTCTTCAGGCTCAAAGACAACCTTCTTTCCATCACAAACAGAAGCTACAATTGTTGGTCGTTCACGTAAATCAGAGAACAATTTTGCCCTAACTCTATCATGAGAAATAGAAGTTGACTCTTTATTTGCCTTAGCTATAGAAGATGATTTATGCAGGTTTGGTCCTACTACATACTCACCACTATCTTGTAGCCTTACTCCTTGCAACGCTCCAATGGTATTAACCTTCAAAAATAAAATAAAAATGTAAGAACACTTTAGCAAAGTCATTTGGCCACGGCTAACAAAAACGAAAAGTTTATGTTTTCTTTTACCTTCTCGTTCCGAGTTGTTAGTGTTTGTGAAGGGCTATCAACTCTTTGGACCTCTACAACTCCTTCTGGGTTTGGCCTTTTCTTTTTCCAACATTTATCTCCTTTTCTTTTATCACTCTCCTCTTGGGATAGGCGTTTGTTAAAGGCATTAACGACTACATCAAATGGAATGAGACTTTTGTCAACTGGAGTACGGATCTATTCTCTTTGAACTTCTTTGTGTAGCATGGGTCTGTTGCCTGCGTGCATCTCAACTACCTTAGACTTTAGAGCATGAAGCTTATCAATCACTAAGACATCTTTGTTTCGGTCTGGAAGGGTATTTGTGATTGGCTCTATATTCATCAAAAATCGTAAGTTGTCTTTAAGAAGGCTTCCATGCACACTTTCCCACCAAGATCTATAGTTAGATGACGTAAACTTCTTCATGTTTGACCCAAAAGAAGGAAATATTGTCTTTGGCTTAGATCTAGTCAACACACAAACTCGTGCAAGTCTTAACCCTTCATCTAATGAGGCCTCATAAAAATCTCGCTTCAAGTGACCAAGGGTGTCTTGATAAAAACCAAATTGGCGGCTAAATCAATGAAGGCTGTAAGGTTCAATAATAAAGTTGACTCTATCCCTCAAAGGAAGATAATTCAAGTGAATACTCATAAAGAAATTTAACTGGAACTCATCTTTCTTGCCATCGTCATAGTATTGGTACGGATTATATCTGTGGGACACACTCGAAATCCAAATAATATTTTCTCCATTATGAATATGCTTCCTTGCCTCCTCTTTACCAATATATCTAGCAGCGCCTTCACCAGAACATGCGGCTATGAGAGGAACAACTGGACCATGTGCATATAGAAAATGAGTCTAAAAGTAATGGGCTAACCAACCATACACATAACAAGCAGAGAAGAAAGTTTGGGCAGGATCAAGCAACGAGCACTTTCAAATCTCGTTAAAACCCTTATATATTCTGGCTACGACCGGTACCGCAAGGCTGAATCTTTATTTACATGCAAGATGACACGCGATATTAAAGGTCCCAGGACAAATGAAGTCACCTTCTTTTGAAGGGAGCACAAAAATACATAACGAAAAGATAGAAAAGGAGCCAAGTATGTCTCGTCTTTCTTGTCACCCATAACTCCTAGATTATGGAATAAGGCTTCTTGGACAGTTGACCAATTAACTGCTTCCTCTATGACCCCGGTAATTGTGCGTCGATCAAATGAACAGACTTCTATTCTTTCCTTAATGGAGGCCGAGTGTACTTCATTGCCTTTCTGCAGCTAAACTCTACCCATGTTTTTCACAAAAACCTTTGAATCGTTGCTACCTCCCTATCGGAGTCGATGGAAGGCATCAAACAAACGCTCATAAGTCTGGGGAAGAAACCTTCTTCCCTTGTCGTACGTGAATGTAAGCTCTTCAACATTTGGCACAACTTCCTCGTAAGGAGATCTTGTTATAGGCAGACCGTCGATCTTATATAAACCCCAAAGTGATATGGATAGTTATCTAACATAGGTAAGCAATGTATTGGTAATCGGGCACCATGCCTCACAAAAATCCAGCATAATATTTTTATTACGGTCATATGTGAAGAGTGAAGTATATACGGCGTCATAAATTCTTCCACCCTCCAGGGCCAAGTGACACCTACTTAAGACGTCTTCTGCTAATTCCCAGTATCGAGGAACGTAATAAAATTCACCGTTGAACGGCAAATCATTGCCCCGATAAGTTTCTTTGTTAATAATTCGACGCCCCATGCATGGTAAGGTACTTGAGACATTCAAGCACGATAATTAGTTCTGCAAAGCATCCATGTTTTGGGAGGAAGACTATTTTATTCAAGTGTCCAGTATGCCAAATAAGAGGGGTCCCTCAAAGGTACCCATGAAGCTGCATATTCGCCGACTAGTGACCTATCAACTGGTAACCTTGTCTCCACATTGCTTCCTTTATGGTCCGAAATAATAAGTCATTGAGAACTAGAGGAAGAAAGTCTTGAGTGTTTGAAGTAAACCATGTTTAGAATGTAAAAAGAGAGAAAAGTGTTTATTACCACTTAACTTAGAAATGTAATATTCATGGCCTTAAATTCATAATGTAATGTGTCATATCTCAAGACTAATCCTACCAATCATGAAAAAGGCAAAATCTTTGGCTTGAACGTGTAATGGTCTTTGCCACAGATAAAGAAAGTCAAATTCTCAAATAAAATAAAGTCTTTAGCTCAGACGGTGTAATGGTCTCGCTTCAGATAAAATAAATCTTTGGCTCAGACAGTGTAATGGTCTTTGCCTCAGATAAAACTAAATTTTTTGGCTTAGATGACGTAATGGTCTTTTCCATAGATAAAGAAAGTCATGTTTTCAAATGAAATGAAGTCTTTAGCTCAGACGGTGTAATTGTCTTCGCTTCAGACAATAAATCTTTGGCTTAGACGGTAATGATCTTTGCGTAAGATAAAGTAAATTCTTTGGCTTAGACGGTGTAATGGTATGTGCCTCTGATAAAACGAAGTTAAATCTACAAACAAGATAAAGTCATTACTTAGACGCCGTAATGGTCTTCACTTCAGACAAAATAAATATTTGGCTCAGACGGTGTAATGGTCTTCGCTTCAAACAATAAATCTCTGGCTTAGACGGTGTAATGATCTTTGCCTAAGATAAAGTAAAATCTTTGTCTTAGACGGTGTAATGGTCTGTACCTCAGATAAAATGAAGCTAATTCTTAAAACAAGATAAAATAATTAGCATAGATGGCGTAATATCTTCGCTTTAAACAATAAATCTATGGAATAGACGGTGTAATAATTTTTTCCTTAGATAAAGTAAAATCGTTGGCTTAGACGGTGTAATGGTCTATGTCTCTAATAAAATGAATTAAATCTTGAAACTTAAAGTCATTAACTTAGACAGTGTAGTGATCTTCGCTTCGGACAAAGTAACAAAAAGTCTAGTGAGCTATTTGATTTTCCTTGGTGGGTGATTAACGTGACTCTCGCAAATTCAGACACTTCCAAATTGCACAAGGGAAGTACATGGACTTGACAAAAAAAAATTCTTCAAAAATCCTCACGTCAGAACTCAATTATAAGACAAGACATTTTGATTTAGCTTTTAAAGATACTTTTAAGAGGATTGAAGGTAAGCAAATGTGCAACATTTAAAGCAGTACAAATTCAATAAAAGAATTCCATGGTATATGATAAAATTTTAATGTGTACAGGAACATGACAAAAGGTTTGTGAAGCTCTCCCACTTAGGGGTCGTTTGGTATGAGGTATAAGAAGGTATAGTGTTGGTATAAAAATTTAATACCACCTTAATACTTTGTTTGGTAAGAAAACCAGTTATAAGTTATCCCAAGATTAAAATTAACACTGGGATAACTTATACCTTATAGAGGGTGGGTTAATTAGCACCGGTATAACTTATACATTCTTCTTACAAAATTATGCAATTTTCATATTTAATACAACATACCAAACAGTGGATTAAAAACAATCCCAGCATAACTTATACCAGTATAACTTATCCCGTCATAAGCCGCATTCAAACCAAACCACCCCTTAATGTATATTGTGCTATTTTATTTTTTTTAAAGAAAAAAAGAAGCATGAAACAAAGTTTGTGATAAAAGTCCACGGATATCTTAATGTTGGGTGTTTCTTGCATAAAAGAAGTGAAAGTACAAAAAATGACGTGAGTGACATGAAAGAAGGAAAAGTAAATAGTACAAAAATGATATTGTACTTGATATTAATGTGATGCTGGAAACTAAAGGTGAATAGTACAAAAGGAAATAACATTGTACTGATATTAAAAGTTACATGAAAGAAGGAAAATTGTCATGAAAAGAAGATAAGGCAGAATCAAAATGTGGTCTTTTTTGACTCAAACTACTGAAATGTGTGGAATTAGGGTTTCATTATATTGGGGGTGAGGTTGTGGTGGAGAATAACTCAGTAAGCTATAGTTTATCTCCACAGTGTCATGCTAAGTTGCCACTTACAATGGAGTACGATAGATTGATATCGTTGTTATGTAAAAAAATTAGTGTGAGCAAATGTTCGGTGAACCTTAAAGTAACCGGAATATATCTGTATTCTGTCGCTTCGCAAGAGGTTTCTTGTTATGCCTAGTTTAACATCGATGATGATGAAACTCTGAGTGATTTTTTGAGGACTCCGGATTAATATTGGGAATTTCTTTTGATAAAAATATTTGAAATGTACGTCAAAGTTGAAGACGTTCGCAATAATGAGGTTGCACAAAGTCAAGATATCCTGCAGTCATCATATGGTTATTTTGGAGTAGTTTTAGCCGAGTAGGTTCCGACTGAACGAGTTTGGAGTGATCTAAACTTATCTCCACGGGCGAATAAGGAGCGAGGAAATAATTTCTCTCCTACTTTACATAATCCACAAGACGAGTGGTAAAATTCAATTTCCCTTTGTGTTACGATGTTTATTTTTCCTGTATTTAATTTATATTAACACTCATATATTCCATAGGGGGTACCGGTCAGATATGAATTTTACAAGTTATGAACCAACGCCCAATTGGAATATGTGTAATTCTGGTGTGTTGGATCATGGTAGTCCATCCGCGAGTTATCACCAACATGATAATGTCCATCATGGGATGTCAACACATTAAGATTTGTAAGTGAAGTGATATATCTATATGTAAAGTATTTATCAATTTGAGTAGCTCATTATTTTGTTGGGTGTACAGTGAAAATGAGCAACTTGAAGGTTTTGTCCTGACTCAATTGCCCGAAGACGACATATTTAATTGGGATCTAGAAGATGCACAGATTCATGAAGAGAACAGTGATTATGACAACAATGCCGATGAGTCTGGAGATGACACACCCTTCCTTGATGAGGGTGGTTATGAGGAGGAAGATAATGTTGGACCTGATTATATGAGGGTGCATGCTCCACCCCGTTAGACCAAGAGTGTATGAGTCCCAAATGTTGTTTCATTCAATGGATATTCCCTACCTTGATCATTTTCCAAGTATTCCGGAGGTGGATACCCTCACAATGGATATTGACGAAATTCAGACAGCAATGTGGGATGAGTCTAGACCAACTATTTTGTCGAAGGGCATGCTTTTTCCTGATAAAGCATGCCTACGCAGGGCGGTGAAAATGTACAACGTAAAAGCGTGTTGTGAGATGACGGTATGGGAGTCAACTCCAGGTGTATACAAAGTTGTTTGTCGTAGATGGTTTATAGGTTTTCATTGGATGCTGCGTCCGAGCAAGAAGAAAATAAATATATGGAAAATGGGTAAATACATTGGCACCCATACTTTTGAAATGGACACATTCAGTGGGAATGACTTCAACTTGGATGTTAACTTGATTTCTCTTTTCTTGATTCCACACATTGAAGCGTCCATAAGGTACAAGACCAAAGAGTGTATTACATTTGTCCACCAGGAATATGGTTTTACCATTACCAAAAGAAAGGAATTTCTCTGGCACAAACGTGCGTTTGAAATTGTGTATGGTAACTGGCATAAGTCATTTTCATCTCTACCCAAGTACATGGTGCATTGCAACACTTTAACCCGCGGACCGTTGTTGAATGGAAACTTAAGCAAATTCCGGGAATACCAGAATATATATACCATAATATATATATATATATATATATATATTCAAATATGTGTTCTGGGCATTTAAACCAGCAATTGATGGTTTTCTACGTTGCAGACCGGTAATATCCATAGACGCACGCATGTCTATGGAAAGTATGATATTAAGAAGTTTATCGCCATTGCTCTAGATGCTAATGGAAGTATATTTCCCTTAGCTTTTGCTATTTGTGCTAATGAAAGGCAAGAGACGTGGACACTTTTTTTGAACCAATTGAAAGAGAACATTGTCAAACAACAATCAGGTATTTGTCTAATATTTGATCGGCATGGTGGTATTATAAGTTCTGCAGAGAACCTGCATGGCAAGAATCGTACGCCTACCACCGTTACTGTGTGAGGCACCTAAAGGCCAATTTATAGAAGGCACATCCCGACAAGGATTTGAATGATTTAATGTGGATGCCTACTACAGATCACCAAGAGTGTAAATTCAGGCGGTACATGGAATCTATCAGGCAGGAAGATGAGGGAGCCTATCGTTGGTTGATGCGAAATAAGCTGAAAATTTGGACTTTGCATGCGGATGGTGGAAAAAGAAGTGGAATTCTGATTACAAATGTGTCAAGAGTCTTTCAGCGTGTTATTGAAGTCTGCACGAGGATTGCATGTCACTGCCATGTTGTGGACGTCATTCAAGCATATGGCGTAGAGGTTTGTTGAAAGCGCTACAACTGCAACATCATTGATGGAAAAGGGTGTTGAATTTATGCCACTACCAATGAATAGATTTGAGAAATATAGGTGGCGAGCACATTGGCATTCATATTTACTGTATCGCCACGAGCGAAATGTTTTTGAAGTTTGCACCGCTAACCATCAAAATCGGAGAATTAATGTACACACCATAAATGAATCGAGAAGGTTATGATCTTGTGGGAAATGGTCCATCTACCAAATGCCATGATCACACGCTATCGAGTGCTTTCAACATACAGGTTTAGGGCCAACCAACTACGTTGATAAAGAATATAGTGTTGTTGCATACTTAAACACCTATAGTGGGCAGGTGCAACAAGTGGGTGGTGAGCATTATTGCCCGCTGGAACCATTTAAAATGGTATGTAACAAAGAGTTTTTGCGTGAGCAACAAGTGCAAAAAAAAACGCGTATACGAAACCAAATGGATGTTGGTGATACCGTTTATGCGCACAAATGTAGCATATGCTCGCAAACAGGACACGGCCATCATAAATGTCCTTCAGGTGGTTTAGGTGGCGGTGATAATCCAGCTACAAGTGGAAGTTCATCTAATGTGACCAACCATCAAAAATACACGTAGTGTTTTGTTTCTGTAATGTGGTTGTAATACGTGTATGTACTTGTTTATCTTGCAGAATGTATGAAACAAAATTATATTTCCGTTGTTGTTAAATCTTATTGATACTTAACATAATCATATAGATAAACAATCTAAAATACTTCAATGGAGTAAATTATTGAATTTGTCCCTCCCCTTCATGTTATCAAAAATAATATTGGATTAAAAAACCAAACTTATTACGTTGACTTTAGAATTTCAATATGGCCACCATTATATCGAAGGCGAAAATTATCAGAAAACTACACTGTCGCAGGAGGAAGATGTTAGATAATATATATATATATATATATATATATATATATATATATATATATATATATATAAGAAATTAGTCCTAGTCCTGAATGTAATAGGATTACGTTACGTATTACGTATACTTATAAATAGGGCTCAGTGTTAAATAGTTAAAACATCAATAACATTTTTCCGGTGTAACATCCGGGAAACAAAACCCAATCAAAAAGAGTCATCATGCTTCAATGCTGGCTACCTTTTTAGGGATAAAGTATTTATATTTAACACGCAAAGCATAGCGCGGTTAAATACTACATTATGTGTGTTGTCTTGTCGACCTGAAAAGCTGCCCCCTGCAAAAGCTATCTTCTGGAAAAGCTGTATTGTACCCAAAAAAATCTTTAACACGCGAAGCATAGCTCGGTTAAATACTACGTTATGTATGTTGTCTTGTCGACCTGAAAAGTTGCCCGCCTGCAAAAGCTATTTTATGAAAAATTTGTATTGTACCCAAAAGAATCTTTAACATACGAAGCATAGCGCGATTAAATACAACGTTATGTGTGTTGTCTTGTCGACCTGAAAAGTTGAACGCCTATAAAAGTTATCTTTTGGAAAAGTTGTATTGTACCCGAAAGAATCTTTGACACGCAAAGCATAGTGCGGTTAAATACTAAGTTTTTTGAGTTGTCTTGCCTATAAATAACTAGCGCATTTTAGTTATTATCTACGCTTAACCAAAACAAATAGCAAAACTTTCCATAATTTTTTTATTTTTCTTGCATTAGCAAATGTCTGAACACAATGACAAACCAAGGTGTTATTCTGGCAAACACTGTATAATAAAGTCATGTTTGTCTGACGGTAATGTTGGGTGCAGATATTGGATGTGTCTAAATAGGTTCAGAGGCAATAACGGAAATTATTGCAATTTTGAGGAAGGGTATGATGAACGCATTAACCAGGAATGCTACAAAGAATATTTTCAGTATATTTGGAATATGAACGGTGAATACAAACACTGTGAGTCTGAAATGAAACAAGAAATTGCGGCATTGGAAGAGAATCTAAAAGAGGCGGAAGAAGAAAAAAATAAGCTGGAAGAGAAATTTAAGTAGATGGAGTAGAGAATAATAGGCGGTAGTGACTGAACAAACACATGTATGTGTTGAGTGTAGTATTTTATCTTTATGCTTTCCATGTCATGTATTTTCATTAGTTGTATTGAATTTAAATTATGTTATGTTGCTATGTTTGTGTTTGTGTTGTAGTATTAAAATAACGAAGAACCGTAGAAACGAAAACATAGTGCGCATATAATGTAAACAATAGAAATTGTTGCTCTTATTTACTGAATGTCATATTTAAAAATGCGTCCCACAACCTGTGTGCTTCAATGCAGCTGCAGGTCAGAGGCGTATCCCATCCTGCCCGGCTACGCTATGAGGATCATCCTCATCGCATCGCCTCTTTATCACAGGATGCGATGCAACATGATCGCCAGTATGGTTGGCAGGATCGGTAGATAGGGTCATCGGTTCAACAGTAAGCTCCAAAATAATAAGTTATATCAGTATATGAAAATATATATTAGTAATGTATGTGTTAAGTCACTAAAATTTAAATTGTCTAACCATGGTCTCGCCGGGCTCTTGAATATAATCATACGTCACAGCCAGATAAGCATCACACAAAGTTTCTTCCGTGACGGTCGAGGATGAAGACTTAATAAAAAAAACATAAAGATATTTATGGCTAATCAATGAGATAAAAATAAATTTAAATTTAAAATTAATACAAACATAATTGCGCCTATGATAGATCCCCAGCATCCGTCGATGATGAGCCATAACTCAGTCGGCGCCCACTATCAACATCTCATGTTGGTCGATCCTCAGCAACGGTCGATGGGACTAGAGGATCAGGAAAATATTGATCCTAATCCTCTCATGTAATGCCCATGCCCGTGTCAATAATGGATCTGACGAGGTTATCGGCGAAGTCCCTGGAGTGAGCTGAAGCTGAAGGATGAATGATAGGATACTGTTGTGATTGTAGCGTGGCTCATGCATGTCACCTGGCTGATCAGCTCAAACATCTTCAACAAGTGCCTCAACGCCCTCTTTCTCGGGACCACCTCCTCGCCGACCCCCACGACCTCGTGGGACACCCCTACCTCATGAGGCACCCTTGCCACGTCAACCACGCTCCGGTGCCACCGGTACCCTACGATGGTACTGGTCTGGCACCACATAAGCAAGCTCGTGTCCTAAGCGCTCAACATCTCGGGCTCGCTGCAGTGTCCGGGCAGCCAGCTCTATAACCTGCTGGCACTCGTGCAAAGTAGCCTCTCCCTCGATGGCATGATGTTGCATCTGTAATTCAAAATGGTGGAACAAATGTAGGCCAGTAGCATGCACAACATGTAAAATATAAATATGAGTAAGTATACCAAATAACATACCAGTGCCTTGTGCCTCCCGGCGTATTGAACGTACTGACCGCCAACGCGATAAATGGGATTCCCGTTGAAAAGACAGGTAACGCTTTTTACTAGCCCATATAATCATGCTCAGTATCTTTCCAGCACGGTTAAGGGGGGGACCAGGTCAAGTCGCCGGTCCCAAGTATCAATATGTACATCTAGCCATGCCATATATGCCTGGTCCACCCTGGAACGATCATCCCGCTGGAAATGTGTGGTATGCCAGGCGAGCAGTGGCGGTACAAGCTGCGGGCAACGAAACTGGTGAAATACCCGCTCAGTGGAATGATGCTCCAAAACATCAAGGCACTATAACGGGACAGTAAATCTCCAAATAAGTCGGACAGCCGAGCAATAATCTAGCAAGCAAGATATTAGCTCGTCGTTGTATGGCCTCGAAATGAACTATTAAGTAACAATAGAAAATGTGAATATATGCAACACATATGAAACCAGGCCAAGTAAACTTAGGTATACATTTACCTGTGAGCCCTCCAACAAATCAAACAAATCCCTGCACAAGGGGAGATTATGACGGGCCTCGTACTCTCATCCATATCCTCACCTATAAACCCACCTCCAAGCTAGAGGGAGAAACAGAGGTGGTGCACCCGGATTTAATGGTGGTAGAGGTTGCTGCAACTGCAGGAAGCGCTCCTAGGCCCAACCTTAACATACAAAGTAGACGTAAAATTTAAGGGTATGTTATAATGAATAGAGTATTCGAATATGTTTTCACTTGTAGCAGCGACAAAAATCCAGCAACATCACGTTGGGTGCCCATGCTCGCCCGGAACATCTGCTTGTACAAGTAGCTGAGAACAGCAGCACCTCAGCTGTATTGTAGTAAATCATCTAGCTGCTCAAGATGATGAAGAAATCTCAAGCTGACTAGGTTACCCGAAGTGTTCGGGAACAAGACCGCTCCAAACAAAAGGAGTAGCGGAAACCTCATGTACCGGTGAATATGAATCTCCGGTGTATCGTATGTGATGTTAGGGTTCAATGACTCCAAATGTTGTCGGATAGTCGTCAATTGCAGGCCATTGGCCCCAATGTCACGACCCAATTTACCCTCTAAAGGCATTGTGTGATGACCTAAAAGGTCCTTCCATATATTCTAGCTAGTTCTGTGTTCTGAGGTCGTGAAAACCTCTTTCTATCTTACCTCGATTTGCGTGCACAGTCCAGCCGTGTAACCGGGAGGCCTTTATGTGAAAAACTGATAAAAATGATATTTTTGTATTAGAAATTTGAATAATGTTGACTTCAGTCAAAGTTTTTGGTAAACGGGTCGGGCCTGTGATTTGACGATCCCGGAGGGTCCGTAGAAAAATATAGGACTTGGGCGTATGCCCGGATGTAGAATTCCGAGGTCCCAAGTCCGAGAAATGAATTTTTAGAGAAAATTATTTTTTTAAAAATATAAAGATTTTTGAAAATAAAATTTGAGGTGAACCCTGTGATATCGGGCCCGTATCATGGTTCTGTTTCCCGGTACAAGTTCAATATGTTTTATATGTGTTATCTATTAAGTTTGGTAATAAATGGACTTGGTTTGACGTGATTCGGACATTAAATGGAAAATTTGAAGTTTAAAAAGTTTTGAGTAATTTTATGGATTTTGAGGTTTAATTCGATGTTTATGATGTTATTTTGGTGTTTTGATTACTCGAATAGAATTACACTTGTTATGTGCTTAATGGAGTTTATTTCATGTGTAGGTGAATTGGAAATGGAAACGGAGCTAAAGGGATGCAAATACGTCAAAAATGCGCAAAAGGAGACGCCCGGGCGATAGCCGNATATAAATATACTCCTAAAACACAAATAAAGGAGCATTTTAGTGGATTAACAGTAGACAAGAAGAAAATTCCATTGAAGAGCAAGAACATCGATTTCTACATTTAGTAATTCTTATTTTATATTTCCATTATGCAATTTCTTGTAGTTTTGTTTAGTTTAAACATGAGTAGCTAAGTTTTAATCTAGGGTTTTGGTAGAACCCGTTGGGGATGAACTTCGTTTGATATTAATATATTTTGATTGATTATTCTCTA
>MDKI01028653.1:0-41192 GCA_005239505.1 Nicotiana paniculata
TATATATTTATTTCTCATTCTTCATTTATTGTTGGTGGTTGCAAACATTAACAAGTGCCATTACATTCTTTCTTTACTTGGAAAAGTGAGTTAGGGTTTGGTAGAATTAAATATCAAAGACTCAAGGTTTTAAACCTTGTTTAATAGAATCGCTTAGGAATAAGTGGGTTTTATTTGGCATAAATTGATTACTCTTAAATGCAACTCTTTTATATTTGGAAAAATCATAAGAAGGAAATACTACCCAACTATTGGAAAATATTGGGTAGTTATTTAGAAATCATTTGCATATCAAAAGGACCTTCCATTAGAAATATATCATATTAACACCGATAGCATAACATTTCATTGAAGGGGGCACAACCTTAGTTTAGTTTACCGGATTAATTACAATCTTATACAATCATATTTGTTACTAGTTCACCAAATTATCATACAATCAACTATAATACTCTTGTTACTCTAACGGAATAGAAATACGATTTAAGTTAAGCTTCACACTACTCAAGTAAACTTTTCACGCCTATTGCTTGTGGGATTCGACCCCAACCTAGTTGGGTTACTATATTTGACATCGATCGCTTTACACTATTTTAAGGCGTAATTTGAGCGTATCAGTGATCCCACATCACCCTACCCCATATAGGTCTGATAACACGACATAACTGAAATTTCATAATTCAACCTAGCCTATAAGCCTTAGAACAAAATTTCCACTTCCGAAATTGTCTATAAGATCGGAGTCTCACATCTACACGTTGTATCAAGCCATAACCACAATTCAAAATGAAAATTGCATGATATACCCTACAACTCAAACACTCATAGCGATGACTTCTAATCACAGCAGCTGCTCAAACAACCCAATTCCGTTAATAAACCTCTTATCAAACCAAAGCCTCATTCCAACACTTTCGTATACTGCCAAATGATTAATGAAACACACAGAAAGTCATGACCATTCCTCAGATCAACCAGTCATGGAGCTCCCTCTCCTTCGGCAAGGACCATAGTAAATTTTTAAGCCGAATCCCGACATTATCCTTCCAACATGCTGAAATCGAATCTGATAGTGTTCATTCTAGATCCCAATGACCTTATCTCGTCCAACAAGACTACTCTAGTGACATGACACATCGATACAATCCAAATCCACAACCCGTACGACTCGCGCACCAATAAGCAATAGTCCAAATGTACTCAAATCATGGGAAAATGAATCAAATAATAGAGTTGTACCGCAAACTCACCAGTACCACCACAACACAGTGCTGAGAACCCATCACACATCGTAGAACCAGAACACACGAATCTAACCCGAAGGATCATACCTCTACATAACCTCACTGCAATGCGCGACCCTATCCAAACACTGGTCCACATGAGACACCTCAAGTCACCATGCTCAAAATCATCAATCGCGCGCAATTTGATGTCTAGTACCAAAAGTAAATCACCATAACCACGGAGAATCAGATGATACCATGTCACACGAACCCGAAAGAACATAACCAATACGTCTCAATCCCGCAATACCCAATTACTTACTTTACTCAAATCCCGCTATAAAACCCAAAT
Source organism: Nicotiana paniculata (assembly GCA_005239505.1). Lineage (NCBI taxonomy): Eukaryota > Viridiplantae > Streptophyta > Magnoliopsida > Solanales > Solanaceae > Nicotiana > Nicotiana paniculata. The sequence goes on from MDKI01028653.1 coordinate 1,579, forward strand.
AGAACCGCACTATATGTGCATGTAACCAACAATCACAACTCCTCGCAACACTGAAGGGTAACTCATAGATCACTCCAGAACACGAATAAGCTCAATGAAAATCGAATGGTACATCCCTCAACATTAGCAATTCGGAGTCAACAATTCCGACCCGGTGCAGAACACACACCCATACTGGGCCTAGCAATGAACCCTATATCAACTCTGGTCACCCGCAACAAATAGATAACTCTCTGAAAGTTCACAATGACTGAATCATGGCACATACTAACATTTGACTAGCTTTGCTCGCATCCTCAGACTCCACAACCACAAAATAATGTGTTTTTATGAGAACTCTCAGTCTCGAAGTCCATGAAGCGCACAAATCACCATATCCGATCCCAACTCCACTGCTCGAATATATAACACACCTCTAATACTCAATCATTCTACGAGGAATACCCCTATAATTATTTTGTGCCTCCAAGCCAACTTGAATATCAGCAGTCGATCCAACAAGAGAGCGTCGCGATACCAATAAAGTACCCTTAACTCAAACACATTGCTCTTTCTGAAATGTATACCCTCATCAAGCCGCACCAATTAGTGATATCACTTACCTAGTCATCTGAAACTGTCCATGCTGCCTATGAATTTATGACCTTCCTTCCAGAACTGAACCGTGACCTCACACATGCAAATCTCAACCCTACTCAACATACCGCATAAACCATGCCATCCTATGATAAATATGAGAACTTCATAATCTCTTCCGAGCCACAAGCAACTACGTACCTAACTAGCCAAGAAATTTACATTTGATCCCATCTAGAAGCGAAATCACTATACATCACATGCTCCTCACGCCAGTAGAAAATATACATCTTTAACCGTAGTAGAAACTATCAAGAACTCTCCGAATCCATTTGTACGACACTAAACCGACATGACTGAATCCTTCTAACTCAACCAAGCTACGCAGATCACCAAAACCCAAGAGCATTGCCAAAAAACACCTGTAAAAACTCATTACCTCATAAACACCCAAAGAACTAATCATATCCCTTACCATGCCGATCCGACCTACTACCAAGCTTTCCTATTAATCCAAATTCCTTTTGACTTACCTTCAAATTGATACCTCTCCTTGCCATAATACCGCAATTCTCAACCCAGACTCACCACATAAGACTCAAGCATAAAACTGTATCGTCTAAGGCTCGTAAGCCGCTGAATACTCTCTCAAATATCCCCAAAAGTACCACATTCAAAATACTTACCCTGAAGAGACTTCCTGCGAATCTAAAGCCATTACCTTCACTTTCCTAATACTGATATGTAGAACCCATGATAATGTAGAAATGCCACAAGTCTTGACACCCTTCAACGTAAATCTCAGTTTCAGCCAAATACACACCTTGAAGATTCCCAATTGTTACATATAACCTTGAATCCATCAGAACCATTCTCGAGAGTCATCCACCCTACGCAGATCTCAATTAAACTGATCAAATAGATCAAACGGCCTGGCACCATTTGCACACCAACATACTAGGAAGTAATCCACACTCCGAAACAAACCGAGCAAATTCCTACTCCGCACACACTACACCATTTACAATTACAACTGAATCATTCGATAGAACCCATTTAACCATACAGTACATTACCACTTGTATCCAAAAATTTCCATTACTCGAGTCATCCCCGATCTCAACCCCTGTACGTCACAACTGATTTGCCAGTATACCTCCAACTGAATCTGATATGCCACTTAGCCAGGCAATCAACTTATCAATAGCAGATTCCCCCACTTGGCCCAAAGCCATAGATCAAGGCAACTGATAACTCACAATGCACATGCACTATCACTGCCACAAACCGCAGTGAGATTCAACTAAATCCTTCATAAGCGCATACAACACCAACTATCTCATATCTCAAATCATCTGCCAATCTCGCATTCACCATCGTAATAGCCGTGCCAACTTCCCCAAGTGATCTAAACTAAAATTGCAACATATCATTTAGCGGTAAAGGAGGACTTACCATAAAACCACATAAGGATCACACAACCTCAGGACACCACGCGGGAGATAACCCTGCCTGCTTAGCCTAAAACTGATATCTTTATACCCTTCCAAAAATCATAGCTATTACGTAATCACTTTACCCTCTTGTATTTAAACACAACCAACGCCTACCCTCGAGGCATCACAATGCGCAGTATAAGAACCGAAAGTTGATGACGGAACTAACACTGGAGTTGTGGTCAAAGCAAATCTTGAGCTTCTGAAAGCTCTACCCACACTCGTCTGACCACCTGAGTACCCTCACTGGACACCATGTGCCCCAAGAATGCTACTGCACTGAGCCAAAAATTCACACTTGGAGAACTTTGCATAAAGCTTCTCCTCCCTAAATCTCTACAACACCATCCTCAAATGTTGAGTACGCTCCTCTTGGTTACGTGAGTATGCCAGGATGCCATCAATGAATAAAATAACGAAGGAGTCCAAATATAGCTGAAATACATTGTTAATCAAATACATGAACGCTAATGGGCATTGGTCAGCGCAAAAGACATCACCAGGAACTCATAACACAACAGAAAGATCCACTTCACCCCACAACTAAACTACATGAGAGGTCCTTCAATACACTCACAACTCGAGGTCATATGCCAACTCAAGACAGAAGCCAAACACTTAATATTTCTTGCTACATCTCCAGTCAATTCTTTTTGTCACAATCAAACAATTTGAACTCATCTCACCATCAAATCACACTCACCACATAGTCATCTAGTCACAAAATCCCATCAATAAGGACACAAACGGATATATAAGTCCCCAAATGCACGTGCTCACACAATCGAAATCTCAGCACTCAAGCCACAGACAAAACCCGGCCTCAAGTGCTCCAAACTGGCCCATTATCAACATGCTAAAATCACATCTCGCACCTTACCTATGTAAATCATAAGTCGTCGTTGCACAACTGATATCGAGCGCTCACGTGCGCATTCGAATACATGAAAGAAATTCAAAGAGTTACGCTTTTGGCTGAATAAATGGACTCGCACGACAAGAATTCAAGAATGTGAGATTTTTCCTAAGGGTTCTTCATCCTCTCGAAGATAAGTACAGACGTCTCCGTACCGATCCGCAAGACTCTACTAAACTTTCTCATGACCGGTGAGTCCTATGTAACCTAGGCTCTGATACCAACTTGTCAAGACCCCAAAACCACCCCGGCCGTGATGGCGCCCTATTGTGGTACTAGGACAGCCAATTCAATACTTAAACATAAGGTAACATTTTCAATTTTATTCATTACTGCCGATATTTTCATAAAGTTTTCATTTTGCATTTCAAACAAATAAAGATAGATAAACATTTCAACTCTGTCCCAAACCCCAGAGTCATCAGTCATGAGAATCTAAAGAAATACAAGTCTAATACACTATCTCTAATACAATATAATCCTGAATATGAGATACTAAAGAAGTAAGACTGAGAAGGCAGGGTTGCGGACGCCTGCACCTACCTCGCAATCTCCGTAAGTCTCTGGGGACAAGTAACCAGCTCACTCCGCCCTAGCACCTGAATATGCACACAAGGTGCAGGGAGTAATGTGAGTACGCCAACTTAGTAAGTAATAAAAGTAAATAAGGCATGAGAAATACGAAACACATAAAATACATCATAGATCCACATCAAGTACAGTCCTCCTTTCAAAATCCTATATATGTCAAATCATAACGCTTAAAAGACAATTTCCGTGAAAATCATTTGAAAATGTAATTTCCAACAGTTTAAGTAAAATGTTCAAGAAGTTTAGTGTAAAAAAATGATATAAATCATAAGTAGCCTCTCGGGAAAAAACATGAATAATAAACCGCCCCTCGGGCATAACATCACCCAGAATCAGTCCCTCAGCATGTGTCACAATCACTCATACTCAGCCCCTCGGGCAACCTCACAGCCACTCATTCCTCCTAATCACTCGTCACTCGCCACTCGCCACTCGCACTCAGTAGGTACATGCTCTCACTGTGGGGGTGTACAGACTCCGGAGGGGCTCCTAAAGCCCAAGCGCTATATCGCTGCGGCGTGCAGCCCGACCCAATATCGCTACGGCATGTAGCCCGATCCAACATATCTCGTTGCGGCGTGCATCCTGATCCAATATGTTTCACTGCGGCGTGAAACCCGATCCCATAATATCCTCACAATAAAGTCCCTCGGCCTCACTCAATTAGAAACCTCTCAAGCCACTCGAGCTATCAGTAAAACAGGGTGCTCAGCCCAAAATATTATTTTATACATAAAATATTATAAATAAGACCGAGTTTCGAAATCAGTTAAACATAGCATGACTGAGTGTAAATCTCAAGTCAACACAGTGAGGAAATAACAGTAAAAAGCCCCTAAGGGTCCAAACAACTTGGCACGAGGCCCAAATACGGCATTTAGCCCAAAACACGGTATCTCTAAAACATAAAATATCATATGATTTATGGTCAAATACGCAACTTAATAGTTGCTATGGGACGGACCAAGTCACAATCCCCAACGGTGCACTCCACACACTCGTCATCTAGCATGTGCGCCACTCCAAAATAGTGATACCATGTGAAATTCGGGATTTCATACCCTCAGAACAAGATTTACAATCATTACTTACCTCAAACCGGATGAAAATCTACTATGCGATGCCTTTGTCTCTTGACTCGGCCTCTATTCGCTCCGAATCTACCAGAATCAGTACCATATCATCAATATATGTTACAAGAACAAAACCCATGCGAAAATTATCAAATTTACTCGAAAATCCAGAAATTGGCCAAACCCAACCCCCGGACCCACGTCTCGAAATCCGATAAAAATCACCACACTAGAATCCTTATCTTCTCAAGAGTCTATACATACCAAAATCATCATACATGACAAAATCATCAAAATCGGACCTCAAATAGCCCCTCAAATCCTCAATTTAAACTCTCCAATTTCAATCCCTAATCTCCCAATCTTTCCCACTAAAATCATGATTAAACAATGGAATAATTGTCGTATATACAAGATACAAGGTCCAAGTAGCTTACCTCACTGAAAACACTTAATTCCCCCTTGAAATCACATCTCAAAGCTCCCAAATCCGTCCAAAATTGTGAAGAATTGAGTGAAAATTCGCGAAACCAACCTTATATAGGTTCTGCCCAGCGACGCCCGCACCTGCGGACAAAAATCTCGCACCTGCGATCACGACTTAAACTTCGACTTCCGCATCTGTGGTCCTCTATTCGCACCTGCGGGATCGCAGGTGCGACCAAACCTCCGCACTTGCGCCCTCAAGCTAGCCTCCCATTTTCTGCTCCTGCGCAAGGCCAACCTCACATGCGGTCATCGCACCTGCGGCTCCTCGTCCGAAGGTGCGGCCACACCAGAAACCATGCACCAGAAGCATCTTTACTGCATTTTTCCAAGTTTAAACCTTTCGATAACCATCCGAAATCACCCCGAGCCCCTCGGGGCCCCAACCAAATATACCAACATGTCATATATCATCACCCGAACTTAGTCGAACCCTCGGAACACTTAGAATAACATCAAAACACCAAATTAATCTATAATTCAAGCCTAAGGATTTCTAAACTTCCAAATTTCGCCAACGATGCCGAAACCACCCAAACCATGTCCGAATGACCTAAAAATTTGCACACACATCCAAAATGATACTACGAACCTGTTCCAACTTCCGGAATTCCATTTCGACGCTGATAGCTAATTTTCCACTGCCGGCCGAAAATCGCCAAAATCTAATTTTGCCAATTCAAGCCTAATTCTACTCCGGACCTCCAAACAATCATTCCGAACACACTCCTAAGTCTCAAATCTTCTAACGAAGCTATCTGAGCCATAAAAACCACATTTCGAGATCATTTACCTATAAGTCAACTTCCATTGACTTTTCCAACTATTAAACAAACTTTAGAGACTAAGTGTCGCATTTCTCTCCACAACCACTCTGAACTCGAGCCAACCGACCCAAAACAATATAAATGAGTTAATCAACACAAAACGAAGTAGAAATGTGGAAAACGGGGCTAATCTCACGGAACGACCGGCCGGGTCGTTACATGTTCTTATTATTCTTGACTTCTTAGAGATTGGAATTTTATGGAGTTGTTTTATTTTGTTTTTATAGATTTGATATTATTAGAGCTCTATTAGGTTCTTGGTTTGAATAAAACTAATTGAAATATGTAAATCCTACTTGTAACTTCATTGTATTTTTCATATGATAGATAGTGAGCATTTAGTTGTAGATGAACTTTCAACCTAGAGTTTTCATCACTATAAGAGTACTCCTAGATGGCAAAAAAGAACTCAAACATGTCAAATTCAGGTTATTTTCATTTCACAAATTATATCAAATTACAGAGCTAAAATACTTATATTTTCTTGCATTTGTGCTATTGGGGGGATAGGCCTACTAGTGAAGTCTAGCTGTGCAGCTGGAGTGTCACGGCCCAATTTCCCTCCGCTGGTTATCGTGATAGCACCTAGTCTTAAGGACTAGGTAAGCCTAGCAGTTACTGAATAACAACAATAATAAAAGAAAAACTAACAGTCTTGATATAGAATCTCAACAGAATGTACAAACTTTCCCAAAACCGTAGTACAAGTCATAAGCTCTATGAATTTTCTACAACTTCTAAGTACAACAGTTTGGAAATAGATACAACAATGTATGAATAATAAATACAAAGAAGGTGACTCCGACGCCTGCGAACGCAGCAGCAGGTTACCTTGAGTCTCCTCGGCAATCATCCACACAGCTACTACAATATATACCTGGATCTGCACACAAAAATGTGTAGAAGTGTAGTATGAGTACACCACAGTGGTGCCCAGTAAATCACCACATCCCGGCAAGGGAGTCAACAATACAAACAATATCATTAACAGCATAAACAGTAATAGAAACCATCACATCCCGGCAAGGGAATCAACAATACAAACCATATCATTAACAGCATAAATAGTAATAGAAACCATAACATATCGGCAAGGGAAACAGCTATAACCAATCTCACCTAAACAGTTAACTTCACGGAATAACACTCAGCTTAAACAAAGGCCGAGTAATAGGCAACATCAAAAAAATACCAATAACATAAATGTCTAACAATTAGACCTAAGTCGCACTTAAGGAAATAGTCATATAAATCACAATGTAAGACTCACGGGCATGCTTGACTCCAACGAATAGATGTTCCAACTACGACTAGTCAACTATAAGGCTAGATGACACTAATTATAGTCAATTAGGCAAGCTAGGAAGAAAATATAGCATGATGATAAGAGAAGTAGAATATTCAGTTAAGTCAAGTAAGGTCAAATAGCCAACGAAGGAATCCAAAAACAGATCATTCTAATTTAAACAGGAAGGGATAAAATTACAACCAAGGATTCAAATGTAACAGTTATAAATCATACACAAGTGATATAAGAACCTACGAATCCTAAAAGGCCAATCTAATTGCAAATAAGTCTGAGTACACACTCGTCACCTCGTATACTCGGACTACAATAAACAAGGAAGACTCAATCATAAGGGGTAGTCCCCCCACACAAGGTTAGGCAAGATACTTACCTCAAAGACGACAACTCGGTACTCAAAAATAGACTTCTCGGGCAGGAAGGCCTCCGGACGGCTCAAAATCAACTAAAACACTTCAATACATATAAAACGTATAAGGAACTATTCCGAATAATAAAGTCTCACTCTTTACAATATTATAAATTTCGACCCAAAAGTCGACCCCCGGGCCCGCACCTCGGAACCCGACAAATTTTACAAATTCCGATTATCCATTCCGATATGAGTTCACCCATACTAAATTTATGCAATTCCGATAACATTTGGTCTTTCAAATCATGATTTTTCATTTTAGAAGTTTTCTTTCAAAACACACAATTCCCTCAACCCAAAACACAAATTAAATGATAAAAACAAGAACTAATTCATGAAATATAATTAATTATAGCGGAAGAACACTTACCCATTAGATTTGCGTGAAAACACCTTAAAATCGCTCCCAAATCCGAAGTCCAAAGCTCAAAATGTGAAGAAAATGGCTAACACTCGTTTATATGAATCTGCCCAAGACATCCGCACCTGTGACCACTTAACTGCACCTGCGCAATCACAGGTGCGAAACACAAACCACATCTGCGCTTCTACCCCGACCTGCGGGGGCCGCACCTGTACCCCAAAGTTCCGCACCTGCAGAGGCTGCCCAGTCCACTTATCCTCGCACTTGCGTGCTCTTTACCGCACCTACGAAGCTCTCACCTGTGGTCCCCTATCCGCAGGTGCGACCACACCAGAACAGCAACACCAACTGCATCTCCAAACTTCAAGCCTTTCGATAACCGTCCTAAACCATTCCGAGCCCCTCGGGACCTCAACCAATTACTCCAATAGGTCACATACCAACGCATGAACTTAATCGAACTTTTGGAACACCCAAAACAACATTAAAACACCTAATAAATCTCGGATTCAAGCCTAGAATTTGTAAACTTCAAAAATACACCAACGATGCCAAAACCAACCCAAACAACATCTGAATGACCTGAAATTTTGCGCGCACGTCACAAATGATGCTACGAACCTATTCCAACTTTGGGAATTTAATTCCGACCCCGATATCAAAATTTCACCTATTGGCTGAAATCGACGAAATTCTAACTTTCGCCAAATTACTTCAAATCACTCTACGGACCTCCAAATCCAATTCCGGACATGCGCCTAAGCCCAAAATCATCATACGAAACTGTTGACATTAACCAAATCTCGTTCCGAGGCCGTTTTCATAAAAGTCAAACCTCCGGCCAACTTTCTTCACTTAAGCTTCAAAATTTGAAAATTCTCTCCCAATCCGACTCCAGATTAACCGGTAATTGAATCTAACCACGCACACATGTCGATATACACAAAGTGAGGCTGCTTATGACCTTATACCGCCAAGCGGAGCTTAAATTCTCAGAACGACCGATCGGATCGTTACATGGAGCTCTAAGAATAATGTCAAAATGATTGCCTCAATGTTATCATTGAAGTTGCTCCACCATCCATTTTGATATTCAGTGCTAGCATTCCAGTAAAGTTTCATTATTTTAATATGTTTATATGTATTTTAGAAATTATGTTTAGTTGCTTACCCATTTTTATAATGCTATAATAGTAAGAAGAAAAACATCAAGAAAGAACATCACTTATATGCCATGTGAACTTGAATTTTTCATGTACCTTCGCAAAAGAGTTCAAGATCGATAGAAATTTTTTGAAGCTTCAATGTGAATTTTTGTTTGTTTTCTAAAATCATTTGTTCTAAATTTCATCTTTCACCTCAGACACCTAAATCCAGTATGTTATTGCATATTATCTATTGGTTTCTTTTTAATTTTTAATTTTATTATTAATATATAGGAAAATACGGGCTATGCAATTGGAAATGGCGGCCAAAAGTTAATTTATCTATTGAAGTGAATGATAAAGACTTTTTAAGCAATTGTGATGTTTATTATTATGATACTATATGAATACATTCGGTTTTTAGAGTTCGTTGTTAGTGCACATATTGAAATATTGTTTATCGATATGTGTAGAATACGAAATATGTTTCTTCTTTAAGGTTTATTGAAAGCATATGCATTAAAATTATTATTTTGTGTTATTTATTATTTAATTTAGTGCTTGAGATCACTAAAATATAGTTTCTTGAAATAAAGGTGATTACATAAAAGAAAATTGTAGCTCATAAATATCAATGGCTATTTGGCATGCATGCACAAGAACAATGGCTATGCTTCACAAGTGTGGCTTATAAGGTAATAAAGACGCTTTTGAAGTGTGGCTTCCAAAGTAACACTTGAAAAATATGACCTTAGAGAAAAGGTTGCGCTACTTTAGGTCACTCGTAAAAGTATTGCTTAAAATCGAAAAGTGTAGCCTTTTATCCAGTGGCGGATGTAGAGTATCGTTACTGGATTTCCGGGAACCTTGTAACTTTTGCGGAGACACTATATTTTTATTAAAAAATTTATTAAATATCTATAAATATGTAACTGTGAACTCAGTTATTATTATATATTAATTTGAGATTACAATAGTAACCCATAAACTTCAAATCCTGAATCCGTTTCTGCTTTCGTCAAATGCCACACTTTATGATAGTTTAGGCCGTACTTATCGGGGGTGGCTAAATGCCGAAAATGTTGTAGTGCTTATTTACAAACGTTTATTTGAATAATTTCATTGAGAGAACACCATTGCTTCGTGCTTAGGAAGTTGTGTGTTTCTTTAAATCGAATTTTGGATTACTATGGCATTTATCCCGAGTGACGATTAATTTTTATTAATAAAAAAAATACATTAAGGTATATTGTTGCGAGAATATGTTGAAGTGGATATATGGATACTTCCATAGGATCTATGATAAAAGCTATTGGTAGTATTATGCCAAAAAAGAATATAATGTAAGCCTTTAAAAAAAGGAATATAATATAAGTTGCAGTTAGCCATTATCAATTCAAAAGTTTATTTGACTTCTAACAAATGTTGCTGCGTTGTTTGAAATTTAAGTGAAAAAAGTTTGTAATTTGACCTTTTGCAAATTTTGCACTGTAATCTACAATTGAGACCAATGAAATTTGTATAATTATTCATAAATAATTATTAGTAAATGTCGGAAAAGATCCGGAGATCTTTCAAACTAAGAAACGTATTGCTCCTCTTATTTCATTAGAGACAACATATTTGTTTTGGAAGTCAAGTTTTAATTATAGAAAAGAACTAATATAACAGTATCCCCCCCCCTCCCCCCCAAAAAGAAAAAAAACCTCTCTCCCTCTTCTAGGCAGGGTGTCAATGGATATATTTAAAAAGCGATTAAATCGACCGAATCGTACCGTACCGAACTATTTTTAGGTTTCTTTTAAGAAAATTATAAGTTTTGATATGAATCTATAATCATACTGATAATTTGGAGGTTTTATATTTTATGAAAATAAACCGAGAAAATATCAAATTGTATCGAATAAATTTACAATGAGAAAATTATGTTTATATATAAGTTTAAAAATAATAAAACCTTAATTTTTTTTCTTGGGTCTTGGAATTATGAAACATTTATAAGCCAACAAGTAATTAAACTCAAAATCCTAATTCTCAAACCTATTATGCTACTCCTATTGAAACTAAATTATTTCCAGCATATTCACTAACAAGACACAAGGTATTGTAGCGATTATGAGTAGCAAAGTACAATGTATTGAATACATTTCCTTTCGATTTAGATTTATCTTTTTGAATATTTGATCTTCTATAGACTTTATTCTTAAATCCCAGCTTGGTTAATATATTTCCACTCATGTGATTTATATTTACTTTGTATTTGCTTAATTTATATTACACTGATGTAAGATAGTTGATGGATCTATACTCTAATCATCTTTCATATTTTCTTAATCGGGAAAGGGTTAAAAATGCTCTTAAACTATTGAAAAAGGTTTAAAATACCCTTCTTCCACCTGTTGGGCTAAAAATACCCCTTCATCCACCTTTTTGGGTTCACTTATAGTTTTTGACCTTTTAGGTCAATGCAGAATTAAAAATAATTATTGTTTAAATTTCACGTGGCAACTTCTTATTCGCCAAAATTAAAATATCTAACCCATTAGAAAGACTCACTCATATGTACCAGTTTTTCGTACTAACCCCCTTCAAACACTAATTCGATCCGTACAAAAAGTTATACTAAAAAAAGAGGCCTCACATCTATAAAACTCAATGGAACAAAAGCTCCACGGAAGTTGCAGCGAACATATAGACGCAAATTTACTACGTGATTTTTTTCTTCCTCTTGTTATGGCATCCAGTTCAATTTACATGATAGACACAAATTGCATTATATTTAAGATGAGCTTAATTTAATCATTTTCACGTAACGGAAAGATCTCAAAGTGTTGGACTACCCCTAATTTTCCATCCCACATTATTGTCAAAAAAATCATTGCTCATTCATGCTAGGCTTTTCTTGTTTGTTTAATTTGTTAGTGAACCTTTATTCGATGATAATGTTATACAAGGGATTAATCAAGAAAATGAACACATGTAAATCCATGGGTTAGATGAAAGTGGGGTGTCTTTTTTATTTGAACTCTTTATTCCAGTCAAGTTGGTGTTTGAAGCGGGTTAGTCCGAAAAACGGATAGATATGAGGGGTCTTTCTAACATATTAGATGTTTTAATTTCGACCAATAAGAAGTTCTTATATGGAATTTAAATAGTTATTTTTTAAATTTATTGACCTAACGATCAAAGGGCATAAGTGAACCAAAAAGGTGGATTGAAGGGTATTTTTAGCCCAATAAGTGGATGGAGAGTATTATTAGACTTTTTTCAATAGTTGATGGACAGTTTTTACCCTTCTCAGTTTCTTAATTCATCACTTTTTGATCTGTAAAATGTCTAGAGAGTTTTGCTAAGCCCTAAAAAATACGTATGTAATTGTATTCTACATCTACTAGAGACTTTTACATGATATTTAAAAAAAATAACCAAAAAATTCCAATACCGAGGAGAAACCGACATGATTTTGACGACTTCAAAAAGTTTAGTTTTGGTTATACATAATAGAATAACCAAAAAATTGTTATGGTACAAATTTTATAAAATAATCGGTCGAATCGAACTATTCACACTCCTACTTCTAAGTACTCTCCCTCTCCCCTCTCCCCCCCCCCCCACACATATTATATTATATCCCGTGCAATAAGTACAAGTGATCTAATAGTAGAATAGTACCCTGCCACGGTGCAGACCCGGAAAACCAAGTGAGCTCTGGGGCCGAGAACAACTTACAAGGTAAGGAAACTTAACCAAGTGAGCTCTTGCAATTTTACCTCTCTTTTGTAAAGTTTGAGGAGGATCTTGATTTTTAAAGGTAACACAAGGAGGAAAAATGATTGTCACCAAATAGGTTAATAAACTATAGCTAGATAGATTTTTAGGTATATTTACTATACTTTGATTCGATCTCTCAAATTTTTTTATGTATCTAATTATTTATATTTTGACACCGTACTGTACCGGCTCCATGATTATGAAAATTCTGGATTTGGACACCCGGCCCCTATTCGTTTTTGTCGAACATATTATCTTCTAATCTAAATTTTTTATCGGTATAAGAGAGTAAACTAAGTATAGATGCATTTGGACACTACTAGACTTGTTTTCTTTTCGTATCATCAAGTTGTCCAAAATATTATAGTTTAAAATATCAATTTGTATTAGACTAAACTATATATTAATGTTACAGAGTCACAATTGTGTTGAATTGATCCATTGATTTGTTGAGAGCCTCCCTTGCAAATAACAAAATTCCCATACATTCTGTGTTGAATAATATTATTTTAGCAATTTGTTTTTAGATTAGCTCTACATGTACGTATTTGACATGCATTTGTTTTGTAATCATGCAGCTTTGCTTTCTAATCACTGAACACTAAATTTAATTAATGCTCTAATTCTGTTTGTTCCCAAAATTAAGTTGGGTATCATATCCTTGTACTATTTTGTGGAAAAGGTTGTTGTATATATTTGTTACTCTAAAAATCCAATTGCATCAGACTATTTATTTGCATTGGCTCATTCTTGCTTCTACATATAATTAATTATTTATATATTGAATTAAGACTTTAATTATTACTATTACTACCTTGAGTTTTAAGGTTTGACTTTCATGATATGATGTCTCTTGCCTCTTTAATTTCGATGAACAAAAAAGAGAGGATTATATTCGACCAATTAATTAATACAACAATTAAAGCCACTTCCCAAGTAAAATATTAGATATGCTGGTAGCAGACACCATAAAATATTTCCTAAACATGCTTTTATTAGAAGAAAACGTGCTTAAACAAGGAGTATACGTAAAATTGGCCAGTGACAGTTGGACGAAGGAGAAGATGACATGTGGAGAAGCAAATAGTTGGTATTGGTTGTAAGTATATGATCGGTGCTGGGTGAATTACGAAGATAGGGCAATCGATAAAAAATATTTGAAGAATTGATATTGGATAACATTCAATGAGCAACTCTTACAGAGAATATCTGCATTTATAGCCAACCATTATGCAACCATCAATTACTGTTTTAGTCTCATTCAAGAGGAGCTTGATTTGGTGTTATTTGTACATCATGCCACTTTATAATTTTGAATTTAAGAAAATGACATTTTTAGATCTTTTATGTGTAAAAGACATATCTCTTACGTTTAAAAATAAATCTCGAATGTGTAAAAAAAGAACTAGGGTCATAAAACTAAAAATAATTTTTTGAGGATCTTGTCTCACTAAATGTAGCTATAAATAAGATAATTAGTATTCATTTGAGGACACAGAAAACATTCTGTACACAAAGGCTATATTCTGCTCTCAAATTATAAAATTACTTGCTTTCTTTTTTTCTTAATATTGTTTATACTATTATTTCCGGAGAAGCTCATCATACCAGCAGGCTTGTATTTCTTTAAGTTATTTTTATATTCTTGATTTGAATCTCGTTTATTTTATATTTTTGGATCAAGTTAGTTCACTTGTCTATTAATCATGTTGCAAATTCAACTGTACCATTTTATGGGTAAACATACACCATATTTGTATCAAATTATATTAATTTATCAAGGTAAACGCTCAATTAAGGTTCATTTTTCTTTGAGCCGAAGGTTTATCAGAAATAATTTCTCTACCTTCACAAGATAAGGATAAGCTATGCATACAGATTACCCTTCCCAAATTCCACTTGTGAAATTATATAAAATTTGATTTTGTTATTGGAGTTTTCAATTAACGTGAAAACTTATATGAATTTATTATAATGTAATAATAACCATTTTCGTAAAGACAGACACATATCGTGTATTTATTTCAGGTAAGTTTTATCTTTAAAATAAAGTACTTAGAAAAGTGGTATTCCTTCGGAGGATTCCTCGAAATTTCTTACGCATTTTCCTTTTAACCAGGTTGTTGCAGATATAGCCATCAATAGTGCCATGTTTCATCTCACACTCGATCTCAAAACCTAAACATGCATCCACGAAATTCGCAAAAACAAATTCAGAATTTAAAATTTATCCATGAATTTAAATTTGAGATTTTATCATAATAATTTAATTTATTGTGTTCGATATATTTATTTAGTAAACTTATAATATATATATATATAAAGTTTGAGCAAAATTATAGAGTTCACACGAATCCTGTCGTTACGAGAGCCGTACACAATTAGTATAGATATATCTAGCACAAGTCCAAATTAGTGGAAGTAATGAGTTTTGTATATTAACTATATAATAAGTGAAAGACGAGGAAGGGCATTTTAGTTTTGGCTAGTGACTTCTGGGTTTCATCGCTGCAAAGAGGCGGTGAAATGGATATCTTCTTTCCGTTTTCAAATATTAGTGTCTCAAAAAATTATTATCCATCAAAAGTTTGGGGTAGACTATCTTACAACCCATCAATGTTAAGTCAAATTGCAGGCTTAAACCCATAGATGCTTAGTCAAAATCTTTCAAAAATGCTCTTTATCTTCTGATTCGAATTCTTAGTTTTCTTTTTCTTTCAGTGCAAGGTGAACGAATGTGCTTTTGTATTCTTATTGCTCTTTTTTTTTGTCATTGGAAGGAGTTCTGGAAAATATTTTGAGTTGACGAGGAAAATATTTTTCAAAACATTTAAGTCAACCAAATATGGAAAAATTGAAATGTAGAAATATCTGCCCTCATGTACAACAACAACAACCCATTGGAATCTCACAAGTGAGGTTTGGGGAGGGTAGTATATACGAAGACACCTATGAAGGTATAGAAGCTGTTTTTGAAAAATCCTCGAGTCACGAACGTAAAAAATGGAACAATAGAGAAATAATAGCAACAACAATGTAATAAGATAGTGCAAGCAAATAATACAATGAATAATGACAGAGATACAAGGAAATGAAACAACAAGAATAGTGCTAATCTCACTGCTAATAACATACCGTATATAAACAAGGGACTAGGAATAGGAAGTTACCCGACTAGTACAACTATTATTAGTAAGACAATGCAAACTCTAGACTGTCTATCAACTCCACCATCTTAATTTTCGACCTTTCACACATTTCTATCAAGAGTCATGTCCTCGGTAAGCTGGAGCAGAGCCATGTCCTACCTAATCACATCACCCCAGTTTTTCTCAGGCCTCCCTCTACCCCTCATATGACTCGCCACGCGCAACCTCTCGCACCTCCTAACCAGAACATCAGCGTCTCTCCTCTTTACATGACCGAACCATCTCAACCTTGATTCCCTTAACTTCTCTTCCGCAGGGGTCACACCCACTTTGTCCCTAATATATTCATTCCTAATCTTATCTTTTCTGGTATGTCCACACATCTAACATCCTCATTTCTGCTACTTTCATCTTTTGGGCATGGGATTTTTTGATTGGCCAACACTCGGCTCCATACTACATGGTCGGTCTAACTACTGCTTTGTAGAACTCGCCCATAAGTTTAGGTGGCACATTCTTATCACACAAATATCTGCACCTCATATATACATTAATATTTACAAATTTATCATGGTTAAATAATAAATTGAGGCAAAAATATGAGTATTAATTGAACTATAATTTAGTAATAAGAATGTCTCTAAAAATATATGTCAAGTGATCATTGAATTGATGTAAACACGAAATATAAGTTATTTTGTGTGTACATGCCCCTAGAGCCTTTATTCCTAACAAAACATGAAAAAATAAAGTAGTAACTGAAAAGTATTCATAGTTTCAAAAGTAACTAAAATTTGGTCATCTTTTTTATATAAAGATAAAATTTGAACAAAATCATTTTTATAAATCCGAAAATATTCAGCATACTATGTTAGAATTTCAAATTTTCTACATATGAGTTCCATGCATAATATGCTGGAATTTCATAATATGCTGGAGTTCAATTATTCTACATATGAGTTTCCCCCATAATATGTTGGAATTTCACAATGTTCCGAAATTCTAACATAATATGCGGGAAGTTTAATTGCAAAAGCTCCATAATCTCGCGTACTATGCTGGAACTTTCAGTGTGCTGGAGTTCTAATGTAATATGCTGGAAGTTTATATGCAGGAGCGCCATAATCCCGTGTACTATGCTGGAACTTTCAGTGTGCTGGAGTTCCAATGTAATCTGCTGGAAGTTTATACGCAGGAGCTCCATAATCCCACGTACTATGCTGGAACTTTCAGTGTACTGGAGTTCCAATATAATATGCTGGAAATTTATACGCAAAAACTCCATAATCCTGCATATTTTGGTGGACATGAGGAGGAGTGGGAGTGTGAAAGCTACAACAAAGGGAAAGGATTTTCACCAGTTTCTTGGGTGAGAAGCGGATGTTGATGAAAAAAGGAAGTTGAGTTCAAGTTTGGAGCACATGGCATAAGCCAAAGATCCGGGGATGACTCTAAAAGCTAACGAGATGATTTTGGTTAAATCGAGCATTCCTTAGAGTAAAGAAAGATCATTCAAAAATAGATCAAGAGAAAGCGCTAGAACCGATGTAAGTAAGATCCGCTACAAGTCGAGTAGCTTATGTGTTTTGGCAAAATAATGACTATTTTTTAAATGATTTGACAAATGCTAACTATTTTTAGACTACCAATCCAAAAACTTATTTTCACAACAAAAATGACTTGTTTGAGCCCGAGGTTTTTGTAGGCAAAACGTAAAAAATAAGGGGCATGTGTATAGCACAAGAGAGATAAAGAAGAAAGCAAAGTGTGTACGTATATATGGATGTTCAATTAAAGCAACAATATGCCACTCACTATCTTCCTACGCTTTGTAACTATCGTAAATAACCACCTTTTCTAATAGTTATATTCACATGCGCTAACTTCTTTTCATTAAATTCTCCTTAAATATCCCTTTCGCCTATAATCTTATAAGTTAGATTTACACCATTCTTGGATTATGAATTGTGTCAACATTATAGGGTGAACAATTCGAGGTGTCAAGATTTGGGATTTCTTTTCCTTTTTTTTCCTTATCGTCGTCAAAAAGTGTGAATTTTGTTACATTGTTTAATGGCGGCGAAGAAACTGTGTGATAGAATTTCTAAAGAATTAGCAGAGGAAGTGCAAAAATGGGGTTGCATGAAACAGACTGGTGTAAGCTTAAGGCATATGATGGATTTTGGGTCTACAGCTTCTCCTCGTAATTTGTTGATTTCTGCTCAGTTTCTTCATAAGGAATTGCCTATTCGAATTGCCCGTAGAGCTATTGAGCTTGAAAATCTTCCTTATGGTTTGTCTTCTAAGCCTGCTGTTTTAAAGGTATATCCCATTTTCACCTTTTCTTCCTTTTCTTTGGTTTTCGTGAAAAGTTGTGAAAAATATTAAATTAACACCACCTATAAGGGCGTGGCTTAGTGTTCAATGAAGTGGGTGAAAATCATAAAAATAGTAGGTGTTTTTTTCTCGTGTATAAGCCTTGGTAGACAGAGTTATCTCTGTATGTGTATTTGTAGAGGTATGAGGTACTTGATGGAATAGGCGAGGTTCACATAAGCTGGTCTAGAATCACCTTCTGTATATATAAAAAAGAATCAATCAATTATGAACTAGTACTAAATTTGTTCATGGTTATATAGATCCTCCGCGAGAGCAGAGTCCTCCCAGCACTTGTGCTGGTGGGAGGTATTAGATACCCGGTGGAATAATCGTGGTGTGCGTAAGTTGGCATGGACATCACCGTCGGTAAACAAAAAATGAATTGATCAACATGAATTAGTCCCAAATTAGTTGTAGATGGTTATATAAATCCTCAATGTACTTGGAGGATTGCACCTTTATTTATTTCTTTTTAGTAATCGAACCAGCTTGTGCGCACTTTGACTATTCGACTTGGCATATGATATCTCTAACTTAGGCAACGAGTACTCTACCCACTAATGCTCAAGTGTATAGAAAAAATC
The DNA here is from genome assembly GCA_005239505.1 of Nicotiana paniculata. NCBI lineage: Eukaryota > Viridiplantae > Streptophyta > Magnoliopsida > Solanales > Solanaceae > Nicotiana > Nicotiana paniculata. The sequence continues at coordinate 20,654 of MDKI01028653.1, forward strand.
ACGTTTTTGTCTTTGCCAAGATTTGAACCCTGGTCTCCGATGGTTTTCACCCATGTCATTGTCCGTTAGGTCACATCCTTGAGTGCTGGCAGATTGTGTTTACTGATCAACCTACTGCAACCCTTTCTTTTGGTTGGTATTTGAAATGGGTATGCTTTGGGAAGCTCATGTGGAGGCGAAAAGATGTGGAAATGGTGGATTAAATTAAGTTAATGCAAGTACTTTCTCAAAAAAAAAAAAAATTAATTTAAGTTAATGTAGGGTCAGGAGATGTTTATTATTTAATTGTGGAGTTTAATTTATGCTTCTGGCTGTCCTGATGCAGGATAAAGTATGTAGTTAAAGGATGATTCTTGAATATTTTATTTGATTACCAAATTGAGTTTGCTATTCTTTTTCTTACTTTTTAGATGTTTGTACCTATAGTTCATAAACATATTTTCATTCTTTAATAGTCTGCTAGCTGATTTTTGTTCCCTGGTGTTTGATCAATCAATATGCATCCCGCATTGGTTGGGTTGGCTATACGAATCAAATGTATCCCTTCCACTTTATCAGACACATTTCCAACAAATTCAACAATTAAAGGAGTTATCATAGTTAGCATAGTGAAGAAAATACTTATATTGCCGTCAACCCACTGCAACCCTCCTACTTTATCCTGGTTGCAACCGGCAATTCGTTGCCACTGGATGCAGTCACCTGTTGTTTGATAATTATGCTAAATTTATTAAAATCCCATCACATTGTACATTACAAGTACTTACTTCTTTGCCTTTTTTTCTTTCTTTTAGGTCCGAGATTGGTATTTGGATTCTTTCCGTGACATGAGATCCTATCCAGAAATAAAGAATAAAAATGACGAGTTGGAATTTACGCAAATGGTTAAGATGATTAAGGTCAGGCACAATAATGTTGTTCCTATGATGGCTTTGGGAGTCCAACAACTCAAGAAAGATTGGTCTAAAGTTGATTATGAGGATTTGAGAGAAATACACCAATTTCTTGATCGCTTTTACATGTCCAGAATTGGGATCCGCATGCTCATCGGTTAGCTCCGTACCTTTCCATGCTTTATTCTTACAATGATGATCTTTATCTTGTATAAGCTGATAGCTATAAAAAATGTTTTTTTTCACTGCTGAATTTCTGTTAAGCTCAGGGCAGCATGTGGCGTTACATGATCCTAATCCACCTCCTGATTGTGTCGGCTATATACATACAAAAATGTCTCCCCTGGAGGTTGCACGCACTGCCAGTGAGGATGCCCGGGGAATTTGCTTACGCGAATATGGAAGCGCACCTGATGTTAACATTTATGGGGATCCTGATTTTACATTCCCGTACGTTATTTGCTCTTAAATCATTGACTTTATTCGTCATAAAGAAAATCTCTTCTCTTTTACTATCCACCTTTTTTTTCCTCCCTCAGATACTCTTTACTGTCTTTTACATATGTCTTGTTCTGTCGAGGTTCAAAGAGCTGTTGATATTTACATGCAGTTATGTCTAGTCCTGTTTCTTTGTTTATGATTCCATTTTCCCATGCAGTTATGTGCCTACACATCTGCATATGATGGTCTTTGAGTTGGTAAAGAACTCCGTTCGTGCTGTACAAGAGCGGTTTATGGACTCAGACAAAGTTGCTCCTCCTATTCGTATAATAGTAGCTGATGGTTTAGAGGATGTCACCATTAAGGCATGATCTCTTTTACAATCTTATTTTTTCTCCGCAAAAATTCCTTCTGACTGTTCTAGTTAAGGACTTGTTCCTCTTTATTTTGTATGTAATTTGATAGGAAAGACTTCCTGCTGTGGAAGAAGTAAGTCTACCTATTTTCTTCCACTTTAGTTAACACGCGTGGACTGTGTTGATATAGGTTTCTGATGAAGGGGGTGGAATACCAAGAAGTGGCCTTCCCAAAATTTTCACTTATCTCTACAGTACTGCTAGGAATCCGCTGGACGAGCACTTCACAACAACTGACGTAGCTACTTCAAGCACGTTAGCTGGTTATGGGTATGGAATTCCAATAAGTCGTTTATATGCTCGCTACTTTGGAGGGGATTTGCAGATTATCTCCATGGAAGGCTATGGTATGTTATTAAAATCTCTCAACCTTGTTTGCACCAGCACCATTTTGATTGATAGATAAACTAACAACATTATCTAATACTATAGCAATCTTTGTGGGGGTTTGTGGTTAACAGCATCATGTTGTTACTAAAGGAAGAAAGAATCTGTTGGCAGATTCGATGTGATAATATTTGATATGATAAACAGATCCATACTTGTTGGTTATGTCTTAAAAATCTCAAGTTTTGCGGATGTAAGGGTTCATCTGATGAGGATGGTGGTATGTACAATCTCTCCAATTTTGGCGTCGCAAAGATTGTATAAACCTGTTAGATACCGGTATCCTTCTCCATTGAGGAGTACATGATCATTTATAAAAAGGGGTTTGTACAAAAAAAAAAGGGCAGCCCGATGCACTAAGCTCCCGCTATGCGCAAGGGCCGGACCACAAGAGTGTATTGTACGCAGCCTTACGTGAGTGTTATATTGTCTGATGTGAACATATCTCTTGACCTCTTTTGCAGGTACAGATGCTTACCTTCATTTATCTCGGTTGGGAGATTCACAAGAGCCATTGTCTTGATATATGACATTGGGAGCTCAAAATTGTTTTAAAAAGATAGTTCAATGTGGAGAACTTTGAATCCTCATTTTAGGACAAAGTAAATGATGTACTAATTGGCAAAGCCTCCCTCATTGTTTTATGGATTATTATTCTCATTGTTCAATAATTTAGGCTTAAAACATTTAAACTTGCCTCACTTTGCAATTTGCACACTTGAATTATGTTATGTTCCTTTTACTTCATGAACTACAATTTCTGATGTTCATTTTCTCTTTCTCCCTATTCCCTCCCTCCGTTTCAATTTACATGGCTAGTTTGACTCGACACGGAATTTTTTTTAAAAAAAAAAGACTTTTAAAACTTGTGTGGTTATAAAAAGTTCTCATTAAAATGAATAAAATTAAGAGTTTAAAGTTAAATTATTTCCAAATTTAGAAATATGGTATTTATTTTGGAACAGACTAAAAAGGAAAGTAACCGTTTGGTGATTAATAATGAAAAGGATTGTTATGCTAGAATTAATAATGAAAAAATTTATTAAAAATGTATTACTTACTCTAAAAGAGCGTTATTATTTTCAAATAATTTAATATTTTATTTATACAAGATAATACATAAATTCTTACCTAACTAAAAGCTAATTGATATTGTATAATCTATGCGAGAGTTTATGATGGATTAAGTATCTTATACTCTCTCCATCTTAAATTATGTGTGGTATTTTTCTTTTACACTGTTATTAAGTAATATTACTTAGACGGTTTTTTTTTTAACTAGTTTACTCTTAATTATGTCTTAAGATAATATTTGTTTATTGAATATTTATTCTATTATATATGTGTCCATCTTTATCTTCCAAAACAATTACAATTAAGAGAAAAAAATACTTATAAAATAATTAATTATTTTTAGAAATTAAGACTGTTAATTTGAAACGGAACGGAGGAGTAGTGTTTCTTGCAAAAAGAAAAAAGAAAAAAGAAAAAAGAAAAACTCAAATTCTCATATACTATAAGGTAAAGATGTCATATTTACACGTGGCATCCCACTAGCCATAAAATATATACTCCATAATTTCTTTCTTCTTGCCTCCATTTCAATTCTTGAAAAAATTCACGAAAAATCACAACCATGGCAATACTATAAACCATTTCTCCATCCAAACTATGGAACTCCACTTAAACGACTACACCCTCCATTTTATTAAGAAATCCACACACTTACACTTACCAAAATTCCCACACTACCTTCGCCGGCGGCGGAGTCCGACCAAGATCGCCACCGTGAGCGTTTCAGCTTCGGCTGAAGCGCTGGTGGCGACGCCGGAACAGCCCGGCGGAAAAATGGTAGTGGAATTAGTGGGTGCTTTTAATGAGCTGACTGAAAGAATGGATAATAAAGTTCTTTCAACTAGCTCTTCGAGATTGCTGTTCAAAGCTTTAAAGCTTTGTATTCCTATTCTTCAGTCGTTGCCTCTTGCACCTGACGGCCGTGCACCCCTTTCTAGAGCTTTGTCTGTGGCTGTTATTTTAGCTGATCTACAGGTAGGTCCCACATACTCTGAGCTTTATTATTAATAAAGCCGGAAAACTATTATCTGCCTCATTAAAGTTACTAAACTTAGGGGTCGTCATTACTTATTTCACCTTTCCGTGAGGATAAAAATATACTAGCAATAACTAATACAGGACCACAATTTTCTCCCAATCAAATATGGGATAATCTCTTTTTAAATTACTTATCCCGGGATTAACTATTCTTTATCCCGCATACCAAACGTGCCTTTAGTTACTAAATTACCTGCTATAAAGTGACAAACACTATTTTTTGTCACATTGAAGTAACTTAACTATAGTAGTATAGTCATAAAGTTACAAACTTCATCCATAAACTATGTGATGTTGCTATATAGTGGGTAAAGTTTGTGAGTTTGCTGTTATATTGGATAAAATTCAGTTATTTTAATGTAACAAAAGATAATTTTGCAGCCTTTACCTGTATTTCTTCAAGAGGTTATTTCCACCGCTCGAATACGTGACCTCCTGGTCACATGATAATAACTTTATCAGTTACGCCAATGCTCCCATTCATGGAGCTAGAGTAAAGTAGAAGGAAATTATCTCCAAAGCTTAATGTGTCGGGGCATAAATAGAAAGTTTGTATGATTTAAATTTAACAGTCATTTTTATCCACACTTGCCTAAAAGATGACTGATATAGGAAAAGAACACTTTTTGTTTTTGTATATTTGCCATGCATAGATGATTGATTGGTTGATTTGGAGCTATGGTCCTAAAGCTTAGAGATCACATTATTTTCCAGTGTCACCAAAATTATGGTAATGTTATGGTGGGGGCGGGGGATATATTCCCATCTTTCTATCGTATCTTTGCGGTTAAAATATTCGGTTTGAAGAATGATCTATTCCAATAATAACGTGGGAGCAGATGCTTAGAATCACATGGTTTTCTCATCAGTATTGTTCAGATTTTCTAACCTGCGGAATGCAGAAGCCAAAGCATGAATTTTTAACCCCTTGTTGGAATCTTGCTATTGCTCCCTTTGTGTGTGTATGCGCGTGTGCATGCTCAGTTTAACCGAAAGCTAAAAAGGTATTTTCCATATGTCACAGATGGATGCTGAAGTTATATCTACTGGGCTACTAAGAGAAGTTGTAGAGGCAGGTTCTATATCAATATATGAGGTGAGGGATCGGATTGGTACAAGTACTGCTCATTTATTGCATGAAAGCTTGCGTGTGAAACATATGTCCTTAAAGGTAGAAGTATTGGATGATGATAGTGCAACCGCATTAAGGAGATTTTGTCTGACCTACTATGATGTTAGAGCATTAGTATTAGACCTCGCTATCAAGCTTGATATGATGAGACACCTCGATTATCTTCCTAGGTACCGGCAGCAGATGATATCACTTGAGGTTATGAAACTACATGCTCCGCTAGCACATGCCATCGGAACTAACTTGTTATCTCTTGAATTGGAGGATCTGTCTTTTCGATACTTGTTTCCTTACTCATATCTTTATCTTGATGCGTGGTTGAGAAGTCACGAGAGTGGAAATAAGCCTCTGATAGATATATGCAAGGAACAGCTGCTTCAGTCCCTAAAATCCGATCCACTATTAACGCAAATGGTGAGCAAGATATCTGTAGAGGGTCGTTATAAAAGTCGTTACAGCACCATGAAGAAGCTCTTGAAAGATGGTCGCAAGCTTGACGAGGTGAATGACATCTTAGGCTTAAGAGTTGTATTGACTCCTCTCGCTGCTGGAGTAAATGAAACGGAAATTGGAGAAAAGGCTTGCTACAGGGCGCGAGAAGTAGTCCTATCTTTGTGGAAAGAGATACCAAGTAGGTCAAAAGACTATATTTTACGGCCTAAGGCTAATGGATATAAGAGTTTGCACATGGCTGTTGATACCAGTGAACGTGACCGGACCAGACCGCTAATGGAAATTCAAATACGAACATCAGAGATGGACATACTGGCCGCTGGAGGGACAGCATCCCATTCTTTGTACAAGGGTGGTGTTACTGATCCAGAAGAGGTAAACATCAAGAGACCAAATATTGTATATTTCATTTCTGATAATGCCAGGATATTTTAAATATGAAGAACCTGTAATTGGAAATGTCATCAAAACTGGATTCATGAGATGTTTACTTATTCATCGTGTATTTTGATCTGACCGCAGCCCCAGGAATAACTGTTTCAATAACCGTCACTTTTGTCATCAATCATACACAGGCGAGGCATTTGAAGGCAATCATGATGGCTGCAGCGGAGTTTGCAGCATTGCGTCTTAAAGATCTTCCTTCGGGAAATCCCAAAGGTCTGGAAACTGACAAGAGAGGTAGGGTGTTTCGTCTTCTAGACAAGAATGGAGATGGTAAACTCAGCATTGACGAACTTATGGAAGTGATGGAAGAGCTCGGAGCACCAGGAGATGATGCACGGGAGATGATGCAACTTCTCGATTCAAACAGTGATGGTTTTCTGAGCTCGGATGAATTTGATTTGTTTCAGGACCAGGTATGTGAACTCATATAAAGTTATTTAAACTTTTGCAACATTTAATGTTTGGGATTGAGACATAGTTGTTTGTATGTAAATTCATTCTCTAACATGTTCGATTTTTGACATTAATATTAATGTCGTTTCAGGTTGAATTCATCCGGAATTTAGAAGATAGAGATGATCAATACAACACCCTGTTAAATGAAAAGCTGCAAATGGCAAATGAAACTGGTTTGATTCAAGTGTACAGTAAAGAGCAAGGTGATACTTTGTAACAAATTTAGTACATTTTGTAAAATATGTGTTCTTTGTATGTATTTACTGAGGAGGTTCTGCCCTATACAGGGGCTTTTTAAAGTCACAAAGCAGATATCTTTTAAGTGAAAGATATTGAATCCTACTGTATAAAGTTATTTGAGAGTTCCCACTTCCCACTATATGAAGTTATTTAAGAGTTATTTTGAGCATGGTCTCAAATCAAATATCTGTAAAAGAAATTGATTCAGTCTGTATATAGTTATTTAAGCATGGTCTCAATCAAATACATCTGTATGTGCAATACATATCTTTTATGTTGTACATAGTGTTTTATCAACAGAATGTGCACATAAGCAAAAGCGGATCCAGGATTTAACTTTTATGAGTTCAACCTTTCATGTTTTAGCACTGAATTGCTGTGCTTTTGAAATTATGGGCTCGGAATTTATTATTTGTTTAATTTTAGTGGTCTTTTACGTATGTATCTACGTTTCTTGTCAAAAATGCTGAGTTTAGTTGCACCCATTGTTCAAAAGGTCCATCTGCTTGTGCATCAAGAGTGCAAGGATAAGTAGTGTATCATTTGGATTGAAAAATTTCTTTGGCGCACTGGCTCATTCTTCAGGCTAGTATTTGGATCTCTGAACAGCGTTCTTAGATTTCCAACTATATTGTTCCGACTCTTTGAAAATATCGTCGGGTGCATGTCAGATCCTCCAAAAGTAGTGCTTTTTTGGAGGATCCGGCATGGGTGCAATAACATTTTTGGAGAGTCGAAGCCACATAGATGTCCACTACTGAGACAACCTGTCATGTATTGCAACTCAGAGATTGTTAAAATTTAGAAGGGAGAGGAGAAATGCCTTGACTCTGCATGAATTTTTAATTCTCCTTGAATACAACTAGGTTTCAAATAATTTTTCTTTATACTGTTCAGGAACATTAAAAAGAAAAACCAAATACATGTAATTGATGTGATGTCATAATAAAAAATACATGATCCGGCTTGATTGGACCGCATAACAATTCATAATGTGTGTAGCAGAAATCAGTGGCAGAGCCAGGATTTTTACTAAGGGGGGTCAAAATATAAAGAAGTAAACCCATGAAGAAGTTAAGGGGTGTGAATATGTGGTATATATACATAATTACCTAGCTACACAGAGTAATTTTTCGATGAAAGGGTTTCAATTGACACCCCTTGAGCACATGCTCCACCACTGGCAGACAGTAATCCAGAAAACAAAAAGTATAAAGTAAAGACACGATGTCTCGACTAAGTATTTTTGCCCTTCATTGATAATCTTATAGCAGGTATTGGGGTATGGCATTTTGAACAAAGCTTTGTAAATGTACAAATTGACTAACAGAGGGGCAAAAAGAAAGAAACTTTTATTTAACAAGGACTATAATTTCTTACAACAGCCGTTGTATGAATATTACAAAATGACATATATTTATAATTGCATCTCATTGACAGTCTTCTACTACTCTATTACTCTCAGCTCTAGAGGTAAATTCTTTGTTTCTCGGACAATAAAGAAAGGACTTGACCATTGGCAACAGTTCCAACTTTCATAATTTGGTGGGCAACAGTTCTTGACTTTGCTGGATACCCAATTCATTTGATAACCTATTGCATAACTGTGGAACAAAAAAATGTTTTTGATCAGTGACGAATCCAGGATCTAGAGTCAGTAAATTTAGAATGAGTGTGATGTCAACTAAGCACAAGGTCGTTGTAGTATAGTGAGTATTTCACCATGTCACGCGGGTGACCCGGGTTCGATCCCCGCAACGACGTTTATTTTCCCACTTGTGGGTTATTGTTGTTGTATGATGTTATCGTGTAGGTGCGTGTTGGATCCTCCAAAATTAGTGCAATTTTGGAGGATCCGACACGGGTGCGATAGTTGTTTTGAAGAATCCGCGCAACATAGGTGTGTATACATTTTAAACTTTTAATGCATATGTACATATAGTTTGAGCTGAAAGCAATGAGTTTTGTCGCCTGTTTGACCAAGGTTTAAAAATTAGCTTATTTTGAGAAGTACTTCTATTCAAAAGTGCGTTTCTCAAAAGTAATTTGGTGATGAGCAATTTGTGTGTGGCTAATCAGTTTGAAAAGCACTTCTAAGCAACAATTAGTGTTTCGCCAAGTTTTTAAAAAGTGCTTCTAAGTGTATTTTTCTTCAAAGTGATTTTCAAAAAGTATTTTTAGGGAGAAACTACTTTTCTATTTCTCCAAAACTACTTCTGCTTCTACTAAAAAACTTTTTTTTTTCTTCTAAAAGCTTGGCCAAACACTTCAACTTTGAAAAAAAAAATGCTTTTGACTTTGAAGAAGCTTAGCAAAACAAGCTATTAGTTGAATCTACGGAACTCGTCCTGGATCCACCTCTGATTGTTACAATGTAAACGAGGATGTCGAGACATACCTCTCTATATACCGTAGAATCCCCCGAAGATTTTTGTAACTCAACAACGTACAAGGATGTGCTAATCTCAAAAACCTGTAAATGACAGAATTATTAAATGTTCTTTGTAGTATTATTCTTGAATAACAAGGGAAATTAATAAATATCCCAAATGTGAATTACCTCTGCTACTATTGAAAGACTGGCTTGAGTTTTTTGACCTTTGTGTTCTAGCAATACTTTCAACTACAATAGACATAAACCAAACATATTCTTAACTTGAATGTCTGAATATTTACTTGTTAAATGGATATTATTAATGCAAAATTACAAACTTATGAATATATATCATATGTACTAACCTTTCCAGGTTTTTTCTGGACTTGAAATCCCATTTGCACTGCTAAATGCTCAATCCTCTCTAGCAATTCTTTTGGAGAGAGATTAGATGTGAATCTGATCTTCCTCTCAGAGGCATCCTACAGTAATTCTAAGTAAGTCGACGTACTTTTTATTGATCAATCGTTGCATTATTCGAAGAAAATTAAAGTTAAAAACTTACCTCATTTTCGAAAAATCCAGAAAGATCAAAACATGAGGACATCCCAATTAGCTGAAAGGCATTATTGATAACAGAAGGTGATTCTGGATCTCTTTCTGTGCCAAGTGGCTATGCCAAGGATTTAAAAAAGACCAGTTAGTCATAAATCATGACATTGTTAAAGATACAATTAAGTAAACAAAAAATATCATCTTTAATGTCTCGCGGCCTTGGCGTAACTGGTAAAGTTGCTGCCAAGTGACCAGGAGGTCACGGATTCGAGCCGTGGAAACAGCCTCTTACAGAAATGCAGTGTAAGGCTGCGTACAATAGACCCTTGTGGCCTGGCCCTTCCCTGGACCCCCCGCATAGCGGGAGCTTAATGCACCGGGCTGCACTTTTTAACGTCTCACAGCCACTCATTATTACAGAAAAAAGTCCAGGTGCTTGACTAAAGTAAAGGTATCTAGCTCACACGTACCATCTCTAACAGGTTAAACCTTTAAATGAGATGGTCATACAATCTAACAGACATAAGTATATGAACGATATGAACAAATTATTCAAAGGTCAAAGTTCATACTGCTTCGTGTACTGTCAACACTTCATCGTCTGAGGAAGAATGATCATCTTCAAAATCTTCCTCTTCATCAGGATTTGCTGGAGTATAATCTTGTTTGAACCATTCATCCTCTTTAATCTCTGCCATTGTTATGCGAGTCTGCGGGTTTGGATCAAGAATCCTCTTTATAAGATTCTTTGCTCCTTGAGATAACCATTTTGGTATTGGTGCATCCCCCTTGAAAATCTAATACACATCCCTAAAAATAAGATTAAAAACTTCGATACCAAAGAGCCATATAAAAAAACATGGAGCGACTCGCGCGAGCAAAAACTAACCTTTTGATAAAGAACTGCAAGATTTCTATCATCAAAAGGTAAAAAACCAGTGAGAATGACATATAAGATGACACCACAGGACCAGGTATCTGATGTCGCGCCATCATATCCTCTGTTAGATAGAATTTCAGGAGCAACGTAGTTGGGACTACCACATGTTGTATGCAACAAGCCGTCATCCTGTATATGAGCAAGAAAGCTAACTAAGCTTAATGAAGAACATGCACGTATATATGTAAGGAATGAACATCACAATGAAGTAAAATCTTGAATTGTCAATGCAATTTGGTCTATGTTGCTCGGATCTTCAAAAATGCCGTTGCATCATTGTTGGATCCTCCAAAAGCGAATAAATTTTAGAGGATCCGACACACACCCTGCAACATTTTTGAAGGATCCGAGCAATTAATATAGAATTTAACCTGCTCTAAAAGGTTACTTCTTTTATTTTTCACGTTACTAATTGCACTTGTTTTGAATAGTTATATAAAAAATTACGATGTTAGAGTATAGAAGTTAAACTCGTATATAAGGAGTAGCTCAAACTAATAGTCATGAGTTAAGTTCCATACCCTTAAATGTTGAGGTAATGCACTTAACCCAAAATCTGTTATCTTTATGTTTCTATCTGCATCAATGAGGACATTCTCTAGCTGCATTCCAAACACAAATATGAATATACTATCTTCTTGTTAGAATAGTTCAATAAAGAAACTTTGAATTACAAAATAAAAGAGAAAACAACAACAACAACAACCCGGTGATGTTTCACAAGTTGGGTGTGGGGAGGGTAGTGTGTACGCAGACTTTACCCCTACCTTGGAAGGGTAGAGTGGCCGTTTCCGATAGACCCTCGGTTCAAAAACAAAATAAGGGCAGCCCGGTACACTAAGCTCCCGCTATGCGCGAGGTCCTGGAAAAGGCCGCACCACAAGGGTTTTCTGCAGTTGTTCATATTTGTTTGGAATTATTGAAGGTGCGCCAAACTGATCCGGACACCACGGTTATAAAAAATGCATTTATTGTACAACATTACCTTGAGGTCTCTATGGAAGACACCTTTGTCATGGCAATAACTAACACCGTCAATTAATTGTTGAAAGAGTTTTCTGCCTTGTGTTTCTGCTAGTTTTCCTTTAGAAGCCTAAGAATGAGGATTTACATAAATAGTTAATTTTCAAGAATTGAATGCAAAAGCACCAGTTTAATGGCAAAAATTACTTACAATTTTGTCAAATAATTCACCACCATTTACATATTCCAGCACCATGTAAATCTTGGTTTTGCTTGCTAAGACCTGTTTATATATGTAATTTGATGTCAGAAATGCACCATTTGGATTTTCTATTTATTTGCTAAAAGCTTATCACCTTACGGCAGTATTCAAAGAGATATTTACAATATAATACAATTTCTCTTCCGCCTTTTTTTTTCGTTGTGTTAACTTTTATCTAATGCTGACGTAAATATTTAGATAATAGAGACTAAATGTACGTAAGTGTTTACATTAAGTATCAAAAAATAGGATGAATAATAATATTATAAGTTAAAACCGTCAACAACAACAACAATACTCCTGCCTTTAAGAAAGCAGAGAGGCTATTTCCGGAAGACTCTCGGCTCGGGAGGAGAAAAGGGGAGGGGCAATACAAACAAACTGATCTGACAACAGAAGCGAAAATACAAAAATAGCACTAGGTAATGCAATCAGAAAACTGAAATAAAGACAATAAGTTGTAACAGAAGTCTAAGAATAAGTTAGAACCGTCAACTTATATGAAATAATTGATAGTCCGTCTTAATTAATGGGTTCACAATTAAATATTATATATTTAATAAATTTTCTAAAACAAATATAAGGTCTAAGCAAAAGTTGACGAACTCATATCTTAATACTCTAGCACCCCCGACAGGGTTTAGATAAAACTATTTTTACGTTGTCATTTTATGAAACTTTAAATTCTTTTTTTTTCCTTTTTTCTTTTCTTCTCAAATTGCAGTCAATGTCACGATTAATAATCCTGCCGAAAAGCCGTTGGGACTTCTATAATTGAGTGGCCTAATTGGTGCCAATTGGGTCATCCCTCCAAAATCTAAAAGTGGGTCCAATTCCTATAATATATATATGTATATATGATCTGTCTAGTACCATAATAAAGAATTAATCCGAAAAGCCGCTCATCTAATTTTTTAAATTAAAAATAGTCAGTGGATATATAATATATATATTTTATGTATTATATTTGTATAACTGTGTATAATCAATATATAATTTATATATACTGATTAAAAAAAATAAACAGTGAATCTGACTGGCTATTAGTATAACAATCCCAATAATAAGTGACTTATATAATCTAGTACACCTTGTTTGGAAGTCAAAATATGGATAGAGATGGCTCGAGTCACCTCCATATTTTTTTCTATCCGCAAAAATAAAATTGAAAAATAAAATAAAATGGTCCCAACTGTATATTCTTAAGTTAACATTTTTTTTTCATGATAGTGATATTCGAGTTAGCTTGCTTGTACACAAACCAATTAATTTATCAAATACTCAATCAAGTTAAGTTATCAATACTGATTTAAATTATGTGAAAGGATTTTAAAAACTAAATTGATTTGCTTTTCAAAAATAGAAATAAGCTCAAATTTCAAATTAGTTTGAATTTTAAAAAGCAACCTAATCTAATCATTTATCTCCGGAAAAGAAATTAATTCAAACACAACTCAAATACAAATATTTTTAAGGAAAAAAATTCTAGATAACACAATGCTAGAACCAAATATTTTGAAACTAAATTAATCTAAACCAACATTATTAGTAGTCATGGATGGTATTCTCTTCGTCCCAATTTATGTGACACTTTTTCTTTTATAATCTGGCTCAAATGTCATCTTTCTACATTTAAAAATAATTTAATTAACTTAAATTTTTTAATCCTTAAATCTTAATGAGATAGTTTAGAACTACAAAAATATTCAGTAGGGCATTTGCATTTTCCTCTAATGAAATACAAAGAAAGAAAAGTAAAGGAAGAAAGGAATATTTTAAACGTGCAAGATTGTGAACAAGTTGTTCTTTGCTTAAAGCAAACATGGATTTTTGCCTCTTGGGTAAATCCAAACAGAATATTAAAAAGAAAATAATGGATCTCCTTACTCAAGGAAGATAGTAATTACTGCTCAAAAACAAAACAAAACAAAAAAAATAGTAATTGAATAAAGTAAAAAATAACGGGCTAGTTAGTTTTCGGATTGGTAATTGAAAAATAGTCAGCATTTGCAAAATTATTGAAAAATAGCCATTATTTTGCTGCAACAAGGAAACTTCCAACATAATATACTGGAGATTGGTGAACACGCGTATGAACTTCCAGTATATTATGCTGGAACTCAAGCACACGAAAAGTTCCAGCATAATATACTGGAGATTGGAGCACTTGTATATGAACTTCTAGCATATTATGCTAAACCAATATATTATGTTGGGTTTCCAGTATATTGCTGCAAGTTCACATGTAAAAAATTCAAAATCCAGTATATTATGCTGGAATATTTTTCGGATTTTGAATAGTGTTTTCGTTCAGATTTATATTTACATAAAAAGTGGTTAAATTTCGATTACTTTTAAAATTATGGCTGTTTTTCAATTAACACTTGTAAATCTGGCTATTTTTTAATTTCTCCCTTGAATAAAGGACAAAATTAAAAGTATTTAAAAAAAAAAAGGAAATGTACACGTAGAGAGAGAAAAGACCGGTTAAAATTCGAACTTAATATGGAGAAGAGATGTAATTATGGTAAAAAACCAATCTAATATATGGTAAAAACTTATGGGTATCCAATGTTTACACCAATTTAATATGTAATATGATTATCACTAAATTAGTAGTTAATAAATAGTAACGTACCTCGTATAATCTGACCACATTTGGATGCTTGAGGACTTTTAAAGTTTTAATCTCCCTCTTTATCTGCAATAAATCATAAATAGTATGAAAATCTAATTAATGTATTCCTGTTTTAGCAGCAGTTGTACATTTGTAAAAAAATTTAATAAAAAATCTTCAATATTCTGTTGGAGAAACTAGTTTGTTTATCAAAATTAATATCAAATTAAGAAGAAGAAAAAATCTTTTATTTCATATAATGTGTAAAATCAATCTGTTTGACTAAAAGACCAAAAACAGACTCTAATTATAGTGAACAGAAAATAGGAGTATATTTTACTAGTTAATGAACTATTACTAGCATTTTTATCTTCATTATTTTTGGTTCTGCATTTCTGCTAAAATAGCAACAAAATACGATCTTGTGCTATATTCCGATGATCTCACAAATTAAATTCCATCGTGTCCCAAACCACATTCCGTAAATATAAGAGTAGTTTTAAACATATGTACAACAAAAGTTCTGTGAATTCAACTAAATCAATTACTTTAGACTCAAACTATACACATAACTCACTCGAAATTCTGAATTTGCCTTTGTTCACAACTAAACTTCCGTTTAAACATGATATTTTTTTTTTTACTTTTCTCCAAAAAAAGAAAATTATATTAATTACACTATTTGTTCATGAATTATAATCAGTTTTGAAAAAAAAGAAAAAGTAAAGAAAAATTTTCAAGTTCCACAAACTGGTTTTTGGGTGAAAACTTTTCTTCCGCTCACAAAATGTCAATTTTTTTTCAAGTAAAATATATCCATGAACACAACTTTAACTTCAGGAACAACAAGAACAACAAATCCAGTAAGTTGGGGTCTAGGGAGGGTAGTCTGTGACAAGTATAGAGGTCGGCTCAGAAAGGGTAATAAGAAGAAGTAACACAATTTTAATTTCCAAAAAATATTTTTCAACCTAACCAAACTCTTTTTTTTTTTCAAGTTTCAATCAAATCTAGCAGAAGCTAAAATGGAGGAGAGAAAGAGAGACCTGATCGGTGATTCTAAGATCTTGAATTCGATTTTTCTCCAAAATTTTGATAGCAAAAGATTGGCCAGAATCTTTGTGTTTTGCGTACTTAACTTTGCCAAAATTACCTTCTCCTAAAGTTTTTCCAAGTTCGTATTTCCCTACTCGCATTCCCTTCTTTCCTCCTTCACTTCTTATTTCTTCTTCTTTCTGTATTAATACCATTCCCACTTTCACAAATAATGAATTTCCAGACAAAGAAAATGGAAATTTTTGTATGGTTTTCCCAAAATTGGCTTCAAATACTTGTGCTTCAAAAATTCAAGTTTGACGTTTGAATTTTTCTGCGATGGCTTTTGTCAGTTTGACGCTTAGATTGAGTTTATATAAGTAAGTTTAACTGGACCAATAATATTGTGTACAAAATAGTGCGAGCCGACTTTGTCCACAAGCTAAAACCCCATCTTACACGACATACACGACGTATTTATTTACTTTATTTGATATTTTACTTTTAGAGGTAAATTTAATTATTACTTTAGTTGTTTCAATCTATGATACTCTTTCCTTTTTAGTTGATTCCGAAAAAAAAAAAAACATATTTTTATATTTAATAACAATTTAATTTAGAGTTAGTCTTTTATTTTATGTTTAATATAACAATGTACATTACACGTCATTATATTTGAATAGGAGTCTTGGCGTGACTCGTAAAGTTTCCCTCTTTATTTTCTTGAATCTATCAGTTAAACATCATTATATAAATTGGGATGAAATTAAGAGCAATTACTTGAAAACTTGAAAACTTTTGCTGAATACAAAAGCATCATATCAGAGCTTATTTTTATACTCTATGTTCCATCTTATGTGATGGTATTTTATTAAATTATTCCAAAAGATTGATCTATTTTTACATTCTTAAAATATTATATATTTAAGCTTATTATTTTATTGTTATTTTGACTTGATTTTTATAGTCATACAAATATTATAACATACTTAAACCATTGTTTTACCTAAAAATTTTATAGCGACATAAATGGCATGACACGTTTAACATTGCACATTTTAAAAGTCTTTCTTTCTTTCTTAATATTTGTGTCTAAACAAATATGTTTACATAAAATAGAGCAAAATGAATAATAATATAGAGAATTTGAATATTTGAAAGTTATGTGAATAATAATAATAATAATAATAATAATAATAATAATAATAATAATAATAATAATAATAATAATAATAATAATAATAATAATAATAATAATAAGTTAAGCCTTTATATTTAATGAGTTTCCACTTGGGACTTTAAAGTTTGAGGACGAAATTCAGTTGCAATTATTGGCCATGTGATGAGAATATCAAAAGGGGAGATGAAATTAAAAGGCATTTCCTACCTCCTAGCCTTTTGGAGTTAATTTGGACCCCCTTATCTTTATATATATATATATATATATATATATATATATATATATAATAAGTCTATGTGTTGGAAAGTACTACTCATGAGTCATGTGTAGGAGTGGCAAATGGACAGTTCGGTTCGGATGTGAACAGGTCGAGACATGTAATGCAAAAATTGATAAAATATTCGACAAACCATAATCTTGAATGTGATCCTCAATTTGTGTTTTTCCAAATATAAGGGGAAAAAATATTTGGACATTTTAATTACCAAAATATATATATATATATATATATATATATATATATATATATATATATATAAAAGATATATTCATTAGTTATCCGTTAAGTATCTATTTTTTAAGTGGACAATATAAATCTCATCAATATTTTACCTAAATTTTTGTAATTGAACTAATTTTTTATTTATTTTGTTACCACTGATGTATATATCAACTTCTTGGATTTATTCTTCAAAAGCAAATATATATTAGATCGTGTTGAATGTGTATGTTTTCATTCGCATTGTAAAAGCTCGAAATTTCAGCTCCCTACCAAATATGGATTTTTATACATATAGCAGGTCATATTAATTATTTATTTTTTTCTAACAATATATATAAATTATATATTAATTATACACAATTATACATATATAATATATATATTATGTTTTTACCGGCTATTTTTAGTTTAAGCGGTAGGGCGAGCGGTTATTTGGATTGATTCTTGTACCAAATATGACTATATTCTCATGGTTTAAACCTAATACTTCTAATTAAGCGTGATCAAAATAATTAACCTTTACCATTCGACCATATCCCTTAATGATTAAATCAATCATGTTAAAGCGGGCATTTTTCACCTTTAATCATGTCAAAAAAGTGTATAAATTTTGTACATTTTTTGTATATAACATGCTAAATGTATATATATACAAAAATAAATATTTTTTCGGCTATTATATTGAGAGCAGCTATACAAGGTCATTTTCCCGATTAAAGTGACAATGAAGTCTTAATCAAAATAATCAAGAGGAATTATCTGAAATCACTATTGTTTAGTGGCTATTAACTCCCTATAGCTACCATATACATATTTACTTCATATATATATTATTCAGTTGTTACGGTAGTGTATTCGCTGTATTCGCGATGCTGTATTCATGAATACAACAACAAAAAGCGCCTAAAAATCATGGCAGTCCAGCTGTATGCGCATGTATTCACATGTATTTGCGCCATGTATTCTTGAATACAACAACAAAAAGCGTCTAAAATCAGGGCAGTCCAGATGTACACGCATGTATTTGCGCTGCTCTATTCAAAAAACACCTAAAATCAGGGCAATCCAACTATACATGCATGTATTCACGCCATGCATTCAAGAATAAAGCAGCAAAAAGTGCCTAAAATCAGAGCGGTCCAACTGTAGGCGCTGCTGTATTCATGAATACAACAATAAAAAGCGCTTAAAATCAGGCAATCCAGTTGTACGCGCATGTATTCACGCCATGTATTCATGAATAAAGTAACGACAATCACCTTAAAAATAGGTATGTCCAGCTGTCCAAGAGAGAAAAAACATAAATAACGTATTACATGTCTTATTTCATTGCTTCAATGGCAATATATATCATAAATACTTATTTTGTTATAAAATATAAAAGATAGCTACAGAAAATAATATTTTAAAATAATTTTGATTTATAATAAATAGGGTGTATCCAACTTATCCTAGGAAATTTAAACGGATTAATTCCGATTTGACACATTTTTCTAACTAGGCTACCATCGTCAAATAACCTTATATATCGCCCTTTCGTTTGATTCATTGGGTACCTTCTCCACACTTACAAATAAAGGTTTCAAGTAAATAAAATGATACAAAATAAATGCAAAAATGCATTGTCCGTTACATGTTCACTTTTCAAGTACATATGTATATAATTATTATTTTCTTGAAAATATGAAATAGGGACGGTTTGTCATATACATGACTTATAGGCAATAGCTAACTTTTAAGGGGACTATTTTTTCAAATCAGTATTAAAAGCAGACGAGAATGTAAGATTTAAATTTAATAGGTTCAACTTTTAAGATTTTCCGTACTAATTTTATTGTACTATTAAAATAATGGGTTCATTTATAAGATTTGTTGAGATTTTATCCTTCTTCTCATATTATTAGTCGTGGTTACTAAAAATAATTGTCTCAAATTATTTGTTATTTTAAAAGTTCAAGAAAAAATTAGTTATTCTTTTTCTTTTTTAACCTTAGTAATAATGATTCTTGAAGATGGAGATAACACATAAATAAAATAAATACTTAATGAAGAGAGATTTTATCTTAAGACATAAATAATGATAAAATAGTCTAATCTCTTTCCTAATTAATGTTTCTTAAGAGGCGTGTAAATAAACATGACAGGTAATATGAGACAAAGAAAATAATAAATTTTGACATATATATCTTTTTGTCGTATCGAAAATTATTGATTTAGATGAATCCATAACCGGTAGGCTACGTCCGCCCAGGTTTAAAGGGAGAAGAAGTCACCAACTCATGGTAAGGAAAGGTTAGGTTAATCAAAAGTGGCGATACGTAACCAAGTAGTTGTAACAGTTACTGCTTGTTAATGATTAAATAATATAACAATAATAAAGAAATTATTGCCTATTTTCACACGCATAAAGATAGAATTAATGGATCTAAGATTTGAAAATTAGGAAGAAAACATTATTTTGATGAAACATGTGGTATGGGTGACTATCTTGAATCTTGACTAATTTTCCCCTTTGCTTAACTTATAGTCAATTTATAACTTTAATTATTTGAGTATTTTGGCTACCAATGCTACGACCGGCCATCACAAGTCTACATGCTATTTTCCGCATACAACTGATGAAAGTTGTTCATATAATTGATTCATTTTCGGAGACGGGATTTGAACTTTATGAGTTCTGAATTTTAAAATAGCGATATCATCTTTTTGTAATTGGATTCTGATCGAATTAATTTTCTTACATATTTAGTAGATTTCTTAATACAAAATATAAGATTTAAACTAAAATTATTAGGTTTGGATTAGAATTACTGAGTTCGACCGTATGTGTTATAACCTTCTCATTGGACATAGACTATGTCACATAGTCAATAATTACTAAGAATATTACACGTGATAACTTTGTAGTCACAAAAGTAATAACATCATATCCAGTGTAATACTACATAATAGAATCTGAAAGGATAGTATATACGTAATTTTTACCCATATTCTTGTAGAGGTAAAAAAACTGCTTCAAATAGACATTTAGCTCAAGATAGAGACATAGTTGACTTTGTAGTCATAAAAATCTAGAATGAACATGATTGTTTTTTGAATTCTAAAAAATCAATGAAATTTGAGAGCCTAAGGGG
>ML318243.1:0-25854 GCA_005239505.1 Nicotiana paniculata
AGTGTGATATGTGTGGTGGTCAAGATGGTCACTTTCAGGGTTGTGCTTATATTTCATATCTTCCCCCAACCCCCGTACTTTGATGGTTCTTCTTTTTCTTGTGAACTTAATAGAAATAAAGAACTCAGTGATGATGACTGGAAAAGGCTTGAGGATATGATGAAGTGCATTCTGGAACAACAGGAGGAGTTACAACTGCGGGTACAAAGGCAAGATGAAACTATTCGCAACTTGGAGGCTCAAACGAGTCAACTAGTTGAAGCTTTTAACGCTCAATATGCCAANTTTGAGCGCATTGGTCCTCAATCCAAAAAATTTTCCACATTGTGCTTGGATGAGGATATGGAAATAGAGTCATCTGAGCCGATTGAGGAGTCAAGGAATGAGGAACAAGATATTTACATTCTGGAATTTTTCGTGCCAGAAAGACAGGACTACATACCTCATCTAAAAGCCAAGAAGTATAAAATAATACAATGGTTGCTTGGGCCAATTATATTTGTTCCACCACCCTTGAAGCATAATCGAAAACTTGATGCCAAATTGGGGGCGCAATTCATAAGTTCGAAGTGGAGGCATAAAGCTGTTCACGTCGTGCCGCGACGTTAAATCAAGCGCTTGTTGGGAGGCAACCCAGTTTTACTGCTTTATTTTATTTTATTTTATTTTATTTTACTTTGTTTTAGTGTATTTTTATAATTGTATTATTTTGTAGTGTCAATTTTTTTATTTTTTTAGGAGCATGGAACGTAAGCCACTGGAAGGATGCAACAGAAAATTAGATGGTTGGAGTTTATTTCATGTGTAGGTGAATTGGATATGGAAACCAAGCTAAATGGATGCAAATACGTCGAAAATACGCTTGAGAGGTGAAGAGGGAACACCCTAGCCTTATCCAGGCTTTGCCTCCTAAAGCCAGGCTGGCCCTGGCGTTAGGGGGGCGTTTGCCTCCTAAAGCCAGGCCTGCCCTGGCCTTAAGGGGGCGTTTGGCCCCAAACGCCTGGTTCCGGTCAATTCCGAGTTTTGACGAGTTTAAGTGTTTCCCGGGTGGAATAGAAGTCTCCTACACATTTAGGGTTTGTCCTAAACATATAAATAGACTCCTAAAACACAACTAAGAGAGATTCGAAGAAGAGAGAAGGGATTCGAACGGCAAAACATCAAATTGTACAGATTTTCTTCATTACTTTGTAGTTTAATTATGTAAGTTATTTTAGATTTGATTCTTATGAACTTGTTTAGCTAACTTCTTTAATCTAGGGTTTTGGTAGAACCCGTTGGGGGATGAACTTATTTTGTTATTAATATAGTTCCGATTGGTTGATTAATCTCTAATTATTCAACTACGTTCTTGTTGTAGTTAATTGAATGGCCATCAATTAGTTGTGCCTATTTATTATGTATCTACTTGAGAGAGAGTGCATATTTAGGTAGTTTATTGAACACCATCACTCCCGGAGTATAGATGGAAGTCATAATCGAGGGTTTAGAGGTTGGATTAGAGATAATGATACCTCGGGTGCAATCTAAAGTGAACTGTAATGCAATCTAGCTAGCTTAACTTGAGAGAGTGCGTCTAGTAAATTATCATAATTACTTGAGAGAGATTTATGGTAGATAGAGTTTTCATGATTGATAGAAACAACTAATCAAGCTATATGAAGTATCCGAGAAGTAAATACGACGGGGGAAACCATAACCTTAGATCTTTATTATAATTGTTTACACCTTAGCGTAGTTAATATTTAGTTTTAATATTTAGTGTTAGTAATTTAAATAACATCAAGTGACAGTTGAGTATTCTAACAGCTTGTTTGATACGTAAATTCCCTGTGGGATCGACTCTGGGCATAATACCCCATATTATATTTGCAACACCCGCTTAGTCTTTTATTAGGCATAGTTAAGCGTGATCATCGTTCCCGCTCCTGAGGAATCGATCACCACATACGTGGAGGGGTACCTAAGTGTTTACACTTACCCCTTCACTTTTAACCCCCTGGACCCTGTAATAATAGCCTTATGTAAAAGGTACGACGTTACCCTGGGCCAGATCCACTCGTCGTTCTAGAGAATCATCGTCCTTCTCCGCTTCTTCACCAACAAGATCGATGGATACTCCTTTACCCTCGATCATCTCATGAACCTCTAAAGTCCCCATTGAGGACTGATTAATCTCTTCCGCAGGGCTAGGAGAGCCTCGTTCTCCAGTAGTGAAAAGACCCGCGATCTAGTTTAGATGGGCAGGTTTGTCCGAATAAGGACATCGAACCTGATCCCTACGGAAGATATGTCGTTCCCAAAGAGGTGGAACTTTAACTGTAAGTGTCTTTACCTTGAATGCTTGTTTTATCATTTTTACTTCATTCATCCTTTGTTTATTTTTATTTTGTTATTGCAGTTGTGGCCCAGATGCCAGACCAGAGTTGACTAGATGGGTCGAGGGCCTGGTATCTCAGAGGCCCTACTCCGAACGGGCTTGGATGGAGCTTTTCAAGGGTCGATGGGATGCTCACAACGGTAAACTTATGTTCTCTACTTCTTTGTCCTTTCATTTTTTTCCTTAGCTAACTTGCTTCCTTTTCTTTGCAGGTCTAGATAAGGACTTCGCAATGAGACCTCCTTTCGGCGATGAAGAAATCCTCCATCAACCATCAGTTCCGAAGACGGCTAAGGAGAAAATGAGAAAAAGGGCCCCGAGTCCCTTGGGCTTGGAATAGAAGAGGCCGGCGAGGAAGCCTCGCAAGCCTAAGGGAAACATCATTCCCTTTGGAATCAGTTCGCTGAATAATGGACGAGTCCAAAGAGGAAGAAAAACAAGAAGAAGAAACCGGGTTGGTGGCTCATCCACGAGTTACAGTTTCGACACAAAAGTCCTCCGAATCTGAGAAAATCTACAAAGGAACATCGGCCGAGGTTCCTGAGCTAGAAGTCACCCAGTCCCCAACAAATATGGGAGAAATATAATGTCAAAGAAAAATTTCCCAAGCAACGGAAAAGGTTTTTGGGGTCGATACTAGGGTAGTCAACATTTCGGACTCTCCCCAGATTTTTTATACCATGATTCAAGAGGCCAATATGTTGGACGATCAGCGGGTGGATCTACATGGCTTCTTCGATGGGCTCGAGGCTGCTATTTCTAAGGAGATTCCCAGTTTTGGCGACCTATTGGTGCCGAGGAAGGTACCATCGCTGGGGAAAACTGTGTCTCCATTAAGATTGAAGATAGTATACCAATTTCCGGCTCCGAGTGCCAACCCCAACCGCAAATGGCATCTGGTACTGACCGTCCCTGAAGATGCTCGAATTTTCTCCCCTCCCTCCCGGGTCGAGGTCGCCAGCTATCTGAGAGGCTTGGTGACTGAAGAGGATCAAGTGGTGATGAATGTCGTGGGGTCCTTCTTCTTGTTCACTGAGGCCTAACACGCACTAAATCGGGTAACCTTCAAAACTGTATCCCTTACTTTCTTTGTATGTAGATTTCCCTTGACACTTTTTTCTTCACTTGTAGGCTTCTGTGCTGCACCACGAAGCCTTCGTTAGAGCCCGAGATGAGAATAAGGCCGAAGTTCGGAGCCTTACTGAGAAGAGTGATACTTATAGGCTCCTCAGTGAAAGACTCCATGCCGATTTGGTTGCAGCTCAAGAAGAGCACACTGACATGGCCAAACAGGTATTCCGAATGCTCCATGATAGTAATGCCAAGTTAGAGATAACAACTAATGACCAAATTCTGTAGACCCAACAGAGGCTCGAGCATATCGATCGGTTCAGCAAGCAGATGGTTGATGTGCGGGCTGAGGTCGAGGTTTATAAAGGAAACATGGATGTCTTAGCCATGATGAAAGAGACTGTCCAGGCTCAGTTGAATTCGGTCGAGACTCAACTTCGAGTTGAGAAAGAGAAAAACTCGATACGGACCGAGAAGATCAAAGAGCTCGAGTCTTAGTTGGATTCAGGTGCCAGCTAACTCGAGGCTGCTAAATCTGAGGTGGCCAAGGCCGAAATCTAGGCTGATGAAAAGGTGTCCCAGTTCAAAATCGACGTTGAGGCCATCCATACCAAAAATCCAGAAGCATGATCTATCATGCGAAGTGGCAAGCTCGGAGGGAGGCCCTCGAGGATGCTCATACCCAAGATTTCAACATTGCAGCTGAGATTGACAATGCCCGGGCAGAAGAAAATCGGGCTCGGAAGCTGGCCTTCTCCGGAGATGACTCCGATGAGTTTGAAGAAGAAGATATTGAGGAAGAGGATGCTGCTTCCGAAGACCAAGCCTCATAGGACTTATCATTTTTTGTTCTTCTCTTTTGTACTTTTTTCAGGGGCCGTTGTAAAGATTTTTCATCGGACCATGTTACCTTTGTAACTAATTTCGAAGTATATATAAAACTTTTCTTCCCTTTTGCAAAAGTCAAAATGTCTTATAAAATATCGAAGTCATATTCGATTTGTTTGAAACCGAATCAATATAGTCTTTAGGCTTTATGATCGAGCGAATACTTGCTCGAACTCGAAGTAAGGTAACACTTCGATTATTCAGTTGAGCGAGAATGATCTCTCGAACTCGAAGTAAAAAATAGCCCTTAGGCCTTTGTATTTTTTGTACTAGGCCGATGTGGCCTTTGTAAAAAGATTGTTTATATAAGTAAGGTTTTCTCCCCTTTTCGACTTGAAAAGGTTTTATCATTTGTGTTTACAAACTTGGAATGCCTTAGCATTAAATAATAAGGAATCATCCGAGAGTTCGAACAACCTTTGCATTCATTAGAATTTTGATGCTCGATATTATCGAAGCTTTTTATGAATTTACCGGGGGTAGCCTTTAAAATCGGTTATCAAAGAATTCGAAGGCCTATTTCATTATGGAATTCGGATGTCTCCGAACCGTGTTAATTCAGTCGTAGCCTCTTAGTATGGGATTTACCCGTTGGTCATATTTTTCCATTTACTTCGAGCTTGCCCAAAGTAATAGTCCTTGAGTGGGGTGGCCGTGGTGTTTAAAATTCGAGGGTTTCCTAAAAGGCCTTATGACCTCGATGTTTCGATAATTCGATCTTGTTCGAATTTACTTTTCGGATGGTAGTCCCTGAGTGTGGGGGTGATTATCCAAACTCTGGTTATGATCAACCCTTAATCTTGTTTCCATAATAGATCAAAACTATGGAATTGTAAAGTAGAAAAACTTTTCTAAGGCATGAGATATTGGCAAGGAAAATTACTTCTCTTTATTTTTGCAAAAAATGATTATACATGCGTATATGTTCTATGCCAGGGCTCGAGCAACCTATGCAGGCACGGTTCGTTTGACCATTTGGCCCTTACAAATTTCACCTATCGAGACTCTGTTGTATTAAGTAATTTCCTTGCAACAAAGTTGAAATTCGAGGGCAATGCCCCCCGGTATTCAAGGTTGATTTCAAATAAGCCTCGGATACTGTTGAATTATTCTATGTTAGCACAATCAATAGTTGCCTCATTAAAAATATCTCCGAAAACCCATTTGGGACAAAACCGGTCTAAGGAAAAAAGAGTGATACGTACTTTCAGACCTAAAGACTTTGTGTTGAAAAAATCCATCTCCATTCCTGGTTGACTACCTGCAAGAGGTAAATCAAAAGGAATTATAAAATTAATAAGAATACACTTAAATCCAGTGTATAACAAACTAAAAAAAGGTAAGACGTTAATAAATGTAGCTAGGTGGAAACTCATCCAAGACTTGAAAATGTGAGTGGTAAATACTTTGCAGATTGCAATGAGGTTTGTACTTGAAAGCTAGGTACAAATTTAGCATAGGCAACACATATATGGTCAGCTTCTGATATTGGGCAGCCCGGTGCACTAAGCTCTCGCTATGCACGGGGTCCGGGGAAAGGCCGGACCACAAGGTGTTAACTTGCAAAATCAGAAGAAATTGAAGATTCCATTAATGGAGGGTAGGGTTCGAGAAGCTTCTCATCAATGAAGATTGAGAGCAACAGAGAAAATAAAAAATGAAAACTAAGTCAGTCAACTCATTAGAGTTGGTCCGTCTTCTTTATATACTAACCCGGTCCACTACCACATCAGTCAACAAAACTAAAATAAGAGAAAAGGCTATTCTGTTAATAAAGAATGCTAGTGCAAATAAATATGTATTAGGCTGGTGTCATATTCTCCACTTTGGGACTGAAGCCAAATACGTAGATAGCCCAATACCCCCCCCCCCCTTCAAGTTGAAGGGGGATAGAACCTTCAACTTGCCCAAGAATGAATGATGGAGAGCACCAGGCAATGGCTTGGTAAATAATCAGCAAGTTGTTGAGCAGTATGTACATGATGCAACTGAATCATCCCTTCAAGCAACTTAGTTCGAATGAAGTGACAATCCACCTCGATATGCTTTGTACGATCGTGAAATACTGGATTCCTGGCTATGTGAATGGCTTCCAAATTGTCACAAAAAATAGGAATATGATATGAAACAGGAACACAAATATCATGCAATAATCTGGATAACCAAGTTAATTCCGCAACTACTTTTCTCACAACACGATATTCAGCTTCAGTTGAATATAAAGAAACCAATGGTTTCTTCTTAGACTTCCAACCAATAAGAAAATCACCCAGAAAAATACAAAAACCAGTGACAGATTTGCGTGTGTCCGGGCAGGCAGCCCAATCGCTGTTGGAGCAGGCACACACAGAAAGATCAGAAGAATCAGAATAAAGCAACCCAACATCAGTAGTACCCTTGAGGTATCTAAGCAAGTGAAGAGCAACAGTCATATGAGGAAGTCTAGGGGTCTTCAAAAATTGACTAAAGTGTTGAACCGCAAAGGAAATGTCGGTTCTTGTGTGTGAGAGAAAAAGTAGCTTGACAACAAGACTCATATACTTTTCTGGGGTAGGCAGAACATCACCAATATCAGCATGTAATTTGTTATTCAACTCCAAAGGGCTAACCATATAACTCACATCAGAACAATTATATTTTTTTCATAGATCAGTAAAAAAATTCTTTTGATTAAGAACAATACCCCCAGGTTAAACATTGACTTCAATACCTAAAAAAATAGTGCAAGGACCCCAAATCTTTAATCTTGAATTCATTATCTAGAAAGTGTTTCAAAGAATCAATCTCATGCGAATCATCACCTGTGAGGATTATGTCATCAACATACACTGCCAGAATAAATAGATGACCAGGAGAGCCTTTAATAAATAAAGAATAGTCATTAAGGGAATTACCCTCTAGAACAAAGAGCATGAGACAATTTAGCATACCATTGTCTTGAAGCTTGCCTCAAACCATAGTGAGACTTCCTTAGTTTACATACCAAGGGAGTAGAAGTAGAAGTGGAAGATGAAATAGAATTTCATGTAGACCTCTACATCTAATCACCACGAAGGAATGCATTACTAACACTAAGTTAAAATAAAGACCATTTTTTCTTAACAACAACAACAATAAGGCATTTAACAGTAGATAATTTCACCATAAGAGAAAAATTTTCATTAAGTCCACCCCCTCAACTTGTGTATCCCCTCGAATAACAAGCCTAGCTTTGTATTTATATACACTACTGTTAGCCTTATATTTAATTTTATAGACCCATTTGCACCCAATAGGCTTCTTTCCCTGTGGTAACTCAACAATATTCCAAGTGTGGTTTACTTATAGAGCTTCAAATTCTTTCCTCATGGCATCTTGCCAGGATGGGATAAGAGTTGCCTGGGAATATGTGTAAGGTTCAAAGTCTCATGCTGAGCAACAAAATAAGATACATAGGAGGGAAGTTGGTAAACATAATCCTTCAGATAGGAGGGATGAGAATGAACTCTACTGGATTTCCTTAAAGGTGGTGAGGAGGATGAGGTTATCTCAGGAGAAACAGCAGGTATAATGGAAGTATTGATATCAGGATTGAAGGAAATATGAGAAAGAGGAACCTCAGGAACAAAGGCAGGTAGGATAGGAGCAGAGCTAGTAACATGATTAGAAGCATAACTAATAGTAAAAGATAGGAATTGTGATGCAGCACCAAGAACATCAGAAAAAGAATTAATATTAATAACAGAAGGTGGAGAGTGTGATGCAGGTGGTAAAGAATACTTAGAGGAAACAGGGAAAGAGAAATCACAAGGAAAAAGAAAATGGTGTTCATGAAAGACCACATCTCTAGAAATGAAGCATTGTTTAAACTGAAAATTATACAATCTGTATCCCTTTTTAGCAAAAAAGGGATGCCTCCCTTTTTACAGGTATTATCTCAGTTTGTCACAGAGATGCCTCCATATTATTTGGCCCTGATTCTACGTATTCATATGTTTCCTCATATTTTTCTCATTTTCTGGATATGCCCCGTGAGTCTTTAGTTTCATCCGTTCATGTATCTACTCCAATGGGCGATAATATTATTGTGGACCGCGTATATCGGTCATGTATGGTGATTATTGGGGGTCTGGAGACCCAAGTAGACCTTTTGTTACTCAGTATGGTCGACTTTGATGTGATATTGGGTATGGATTGGTTATCTCTATGCCATGATGCTCCAGATTGTCACGCTAAGACCGTGACATTGGCAATGTCGAGATTTCCAAGGGTTGAGTGGAGAGGTTCTATAGATTATGTACCAAGTAGGGTGATTTCATATTTAAAGGCTCAGCGTATGGTTGAGAGGGATTGCCTATCTTATTTGGCTTTTGTGAGAGATGTTAGTACAGAGACTCCTACTATTGATTCGGTTCTGGTAGTACGTGATTTTCCGGACGTGTTTCTTGCAGACCTTATGGGCATGCCGCATGACAGGGATATTGACTTTGGTATTGATTTGGTATCGGGCACTCAGTCCATTTCTATTCCACCATATCATATGGCACCGACGGAGTTGAAGAAATTGAAAGAACAACTTCAGGAACTCCTTAATTAGGGGTTTATTCGGCCTAGTGTGTCACCTTGGGGTGCACCGGTTCTATTTGTGAAGAAGAAGGATGGTTCCACGAGGATGTGAATTGATTACAAGCAGTTGAACAAGGTCACAGTCAAGAAAAAGTATCCTCTGCCTTGTATTGATGATTTATTTGACCAGCTTCAGGGAGCGAGGCTGTTCTCCAAGATTGATTTGAGGTCCGGGTATCACCAGCTGAAGATTCGAGATTCAGATATTTTTAAGACAGCTTTCAGGACCCATTATGGCCATTATGAGTTCTTGGTGATGTCTTTTGGGCTACCAATTCCCTAGCAGCGTTCATGCATTTTATGAACAATGTATTCCAGCCCTATTTGGACTCCTTTGTTATTGTATTCATTGATGACATCCTGGTGTACTCTCGTAGCCAAGAGGAGCATGCTCAGCATTTGAGGATTGTATTAGAGATATTGAGGGAGGAGAAGCTTTATGAAAAGTTCTCCAAGTGTGAGTTTTGTTTCGATTTAGTAGCATTCTTGGGGCACGTGGTGTCCAGTGAGGGTATTCAGGTGGATCCGAAGAAGATAGAGGCAGTGCAGAGTTGTCCTAGACCGTCCTCAGCCACGGAGATTAGGATCTTTATTGGTTTGGCAGGTGGAGGGATTTTCATCTATTGCATCGCCCTTGACCAAATTGACCCAAAATGGTGCTCCATTCAAGTGGTCGGACGAGTGTAAGGAGAGCTTTCAGAAGCTCAAGACTTCTTTGACCACACCTCCAATATTAGTTCTGCCATCAGCTTCAGGTTCTTATACCATGTATTGTGATGCCTCGAGGATAGGCATTGTATGTCTTTTGATGCAAGAGGGTAGGATGATTGCCTATGCCTCGCTCCAGTTGAAGACCTATGAGAAGAACTCTCATGTCCATGAACTTGAGTTAGCAACCATTGTTCACGCCTTGAAGATTTGGCATCATTATTTGTATGGGGTTCATTGTGAGATCTATACTTATCGCGAGAGTCTGCAGCATCTATTTAAACAGAAGGATCTTAATTTGCGTCAACGGAGATGGTTGGAACTTCTTAAAGACTATGATATCACTATTCTATACCATCCGGGGAAGGCCAATGTGGTGGCCTATGCTTTGAGTCGCCGAGCGGAGAGTTTAGCATATCTTCTAGTAGCAGAGAGACCCTTCTCATTGGATGTTCGGGCCTTAGTAGGTCAGCTTGTGAAATTGGATATTTCGGATCCGAGTCGAATATTGGCTTGCATGGTCTCCAGGTCTTCTCTTTATGACTGTATCAGGGAGAGTCAATATGATGATCCCCACTTGCTCGTTCTTCAGGATAAGGTACGGTGAGGTAATGCTAGGGATGTGTCTATTGGTGATGACGGCGTGTTGAGGATGCAGGACCGGATAGGTGTAGGTCTTCGGGAGTTGATTCTTGAGGAGGCCCACAACTCGCGGTATTCCATCCAGCCGGGTGCCAAGAAGATGTACCAGGATTTGAGACAACACTATTGGTGGAGGCGGATGAAGAAAGATATAGTTGGGTTTGTAGCTCGGTGTATCAACTGTCAGCAGGTTAAGTATGAGAATTAGAGACGGGGTGGCTTGCTTCAGAGATTAGAGATCTCGGAGTGGAAGTGGGAGCGGATCACTATGGACTTTGTAGTGGGGCTCCCACAGACTTCGAGGAAGTTCGATGCTATTTGGGTTATTGTGGATCAACTGACCAAGTCCGCGCACTTCATTTCTGTTGGTACTACTTACACTTCAGAGCGGTTGGCTGAAATTTATATTCGGGAGATTGTTCGCCTGCATGGTGTCCCACTTTCCATCATTTCAGATAGAGGTACTTAGTTCACATCGGGGTTTTGGAGGGCCGTGCAGCGAGAGTTGGGTACTAAGGTTGAGTTGAGCACAACTTTTCACCCTCAAATGGATAGACAGTCCGAGCACACTATTCAGATATTGGAGGACATGTTGCACGCTTGTGTCATTGACTTTGGTGGTTCATGGGACCAGTTTCTGCCGCTCGTAGAGTTTGCATATAACAATAATTATTAGTTGAGTATTCAGATGGCTCCGTACGAGGCTTTATATGGGAGGAGGTGTAGGTCTCTGGTAGGATGGTTTGATCCGGGTGAGGCTAGGCTCTTGGGTACAGACTTGGTTTAGGACGCATTAGATAAGGTCAAATTGATTCAGGAGCGGCTTCGCACAGTGCAGTTTAGGTAGAAGAGCTATGCGGACAAGAAGGTTCGTGATCTGTCTTTTATGGTTGGGGAGAAGGTTTTGCTGAAGGTATCACCCATGAAGGGTGTTATGAGGTTTGGGAGGAAGGGCAAGTTGAGCCCCCGGTTCATTGGGCCATTTGAGGTGCTTTAGAGGATAGGGGAGGTGGCTTATAAGCTCGCCTTTCCACCCATCTTGTCGAGTGTGCACCTGGTATTTCATGTTTCCATGCTCCGGAAGTATGTTGGCAATCCGTCCCATGTTTTGGACTTCAACACGGTTCAGTTGGAGGGTGATATGACTTATGATGTGGAGCCGATGGAAATTTTGGATCGACAGGTTCAAAAGTTGAGGTCAAAGGACATAGCTTCATTGAAGGTGCAGTGGAGGGGTTAGCCTGCAGAAGAGGCCACCTGGGAGACCAAGCGGGAGATGCAGATCAGATACCCACACCTATTTGAGACTCGGGGTATGTTTCTAGACTCGTTCGAGGACAAACGTTTGTTTAAGAGGGGGGGATGTAACGGCCAGGCCGGTCATTTCGTGAGTTATAGTCCCGTTTCCCCATTTCTACTTCCTTTTGTGTTTTTCAGCTGTATTTTATCGTATCGTGTTGGTTGGTTATGGTCCGGAGTGGCTTCAGAGTGGAATGAGACACTTAGTCTCCTGTTTAGAAGCTTAAGTTGGAAAAGTCAACCGGATGTGGACTTATGAGTAAACGATCTCAAATTTGGATTTTTATGGTTCAGTTAGCTCAGTTAGGTGATTTCAGACTTAGGAGCGCGTCCGGAATGTGATTTAGAGGGGTAGAATTAGGATTGAATTGGCGAAAGTTGGAAATTTTTGCGATTTCAGTCAGTAGTGAAAAATTTGATATCGGGGTAGGAAAGGAATTCCAGAAGTTGGAGTAGGTTCGTAGTGTCATTTTTGACTTATGTCCAAAATTTAAGGTCATTCGGACGAGGTTTGGTAGGTTTCAGCGTCATTTGCAAAATTCGGAAGTTTAGAAGTTCTTAGGCTTGAATCCGAGGGTAATTTAGTGTTTTGATGTTGTTTTGAGTGATTCGAAGGTGCGACTAAGTTTGTATGATGTTTTGGGACTTGATGGTTTGTTTGGTTGAGGTCCCGGGGGCCTCTGGTGAGTTTTGGGTGGTTAACGGATCATTTTTGGACTTTGCAAAATGGCTGATAGTTGCTGGTGTAATTTTCTAGTTTCCTTATACGCGATCGTGTGGGTAGGTCCGCATTCACGTAGTCTTATTTGGGGAAGAGGCGAGTTTGTTCTATGAGATCGTAGAGTTTGGAACATGATCGCATGCGTGTGTGAAGATGTGTTACACGAACGTGTGGCCAATGCCGCGTTCCCGCGTTCGCGTAGAAGTAATCGAGCTGATGAGGAGGTGAGGTAATTGGTCTACGCGATCGCATGAGGTAGGATGCGATCGTGTAGGTTTGAGAGGAAGTGATCCGCGATCGCGTGGGTAATTCCGCGTTTGCGTAGGTTTGATGTGTGGGCATCTTGCTTTGTGCTTCACGATCGCGAGGCCATTTCCGCGATCGCGATGAAGGATATCTGGGCAGTAGTGATAAATTTCAAAATCGAGGGTTTGAGCTTATTTTTCATATTTTGAGCTAGAGACCACGGATTTGGGTTATATTTGAAGGGATTTTAAGGGAGTTGATTGGGGTAAGTGTTTCTCACTTGGTTTTGGTTAAATTCCATGATTGTATCTTGATTTTTATCATCTAAATTGTGATTTGGGGTGAGAAATTGGGGGGGGGGGGGGGGGGGAATGGAAGAGTTCTCGAGGTAGAATTTTGGGGTTTTGAATAGGATTTTGTCGTCGGATTTGAGTAAATTTGGTATGGTTAGACTCATGAGTGAATGGGCTTTAAAGTTTTGTAACTTTTTTCGCATTTCGGGATGTGAGCCCAGGGGCTGGGTTTGGGCCAATTTCGGGTTTGAGGTCTAATTTGATAGTTTTTCTTGTGAAATTCGTTCCATTAGCGTATATTGATGGTATTGTACTGGTTGTGAATAGATTCGAAGTATTTGGAGGCCTAGTCGAGGGGAAAGAGCATCACAGAGTAGAGATTTGATCGGGTTGAGGTAAGTAACGATTGTAACTTTGGTCTTGAGGGTATGAAACCCCGAATTTTTGTATTATTTTACTATTTATAGGTGGCGCACATGCTAGGTGATGGGCGTGTGGGTGTGCACCGTTGGGGATTGTGACTTGGTCCGTCCCTCATCAATTGTAAAGTTGAATATTTTGTTGAAACTATATGATCCTTATGTGTTTTAGAAAGATTTTCTGTAAATTAGGTTGGATGTCATGTTTAGGCCTTATGCTAGTTTTGTTTGGACCCTTAGAGGTCTTTTCTTTTTATCCTCTCATTTTTTTTCGATTGAAAATCTATACTCAGTCATGTTTATACTTATTTACTTCATAACTCAGTCTCTATTACTCTGTTTTGATGCATCATATAAATGTTGTTTGGGCTAAATACTTTGTTTTTCTGAGAGCCCGAGAGGCTTGAGAGGTTTATGATTGAGTGAGGCCGAGAGCCTGATTTGTGAGGATATTTATGGGATCGGGCTGCACGCCGCAACATGTTTGATATAGACCGAGGGCCTCGTTGATTTATGCCATGATTGGCTTGATATAGTGCTTGGGTTGAAGGATCCCCTCTGGAGTTTGTACACATCCCCAGTGAGCGCAGGTACCTACTAAGTGCGAGTGCCGAGTGCCCAGTGACTGGGAGGCATGAGTAATGGTGAGGTTTGCTCGAGGGGCTGTATACGAGTGATGTTTGCCCGAGGGACTGTATACGAGTGATGTTTGCTCGAGGGGCTATATATGATTTTATTATTTTGCTCACCTTTGCATTGAGCCTTTGTTTGAAAACTGTTGAAAGATATTTTAAAATGATTTTTTTGGAACTGGATTTAAACGAGTTGGTTTGATTCAAACTCTGGTTTTAAAAGTATGTCGTATTTTACTGAGTTTTTGTGATATGAACTTTACTTGAATTATTGCTCGTCACTACTTCTCAGTATTTGTTTACAGTTGTTACTTACTGAGTTGGCGTACTCACGTTACTCCCTGCACGTTGTGTGCAGATCCAAGCATTTCTGGACACGGTAGAGTTTGTTGATTATTCCTGACGCAGATTCTCGGAGTTAGCAAGGTAGATGCCTGACGATCGCAGCCCTGCTTTCCTCCTTCTTTATCTTCCCTTAGTTGTATTTGATTAATCCCAGACTATGTTAGTCTTGATATGTACAGACAGTTGTAGTAGTTTCTCATGACTAGTGACACCCCGATGTTGGGCTTTTCTTTTCCGCACTTTTGTTTTGATTTAAACTCCTTTATGAAGGTTTTAAATTGAATAGCTTTGAAATTATCTTTAAAATGAAAATTTCGATTTGTTCTGGTAATGTGTCAGCTTGCCTAGTACCACGATAGGCGCTATCATGACAGAGTTAGTTTTGGATTGTGACACCTTACAAGTAAGTTATTTTTCTTTTCTGTAGTTCTGGGTCATGACATCTCACAAGTAAGTTATGAAGTGCTCCATAGTTTTGGGTCGTGTCATATTCTATTTAGTTTTGGGTCATGACTTCTAATAGCTTACTGTTTATGACCTTAATGAATAATAGAATATGAAGTGCTCCATAATTATTGACCTTAAATAATGAGTTGTATGATCACTTTCTTATCAAGTGTTACTGAAATGCGTCTATCTTTTTGTTCTTTCATATTCATAGCATATGTTAAGATCTATTAAATTCTTATATTTTTTTCGAATGTGAAGTGGTTATTAATATTTAGGTATCATATTGATTTTTTATGTTTAATTACTAAATTCGGTTAACCTGAATATGTATATCAATGAAAAATTTTGGCGGACGACTAAAAAAATAATAATTATGTTTTACTAATAGAATTATTTCATAAGAATATTTTAATTGATAATATGTTTGTCAATTTTTTATATTTTTAGTAAATATATATTTAATTATCAAATATTTGACAAAGTAAGATTGAAATAATATATAAGTAACAAAAAAAGTCGAAAATCCGACAAAACCGAACCAATCCAAACCGATATAATTGGTTTTGTTTCGTTTTAATAAAACTCGAATCAACCCGGTCCATGTACACCCCTAGTGCTAACCCATGCTTGGACTGAGATTAGATATCTGAAGCTTTCATTTTGCATACATATGTTAGATTAACATCTATCTTTTGTCATTTACTTAACTTTAGTTCGGGATTTCAATTGCTTAATTCGTTTTATATGCCTTTCGAAGTAGAGTTGGTGACTATTTTATATAGTGAAGACATTCTAATTACATTATTTTAGCTCAAATATTTAACCGACCAAAGAGAAAAATTCGATAGAGTATTGTACTATTCTTGGTCAGACTATAAAGAGCACTCTCACTTTTTGCTTCACTGTGATTGTATTTTGCATGATGATTTCAATATAAATTTCCAGCTATCCCTAGGGAGATTGTGGAGCTAGATTAGGAGTCTTGTTTAAATTATGAGTTGTATAAATTAAAAGTTTAGATTAGTTTAAGTGTCATGTTAATTGGTATTTTTTGAAATATTTTTTTATTTCGCTTTATTATAAAACACTGAATATTCTTTTCTCTAACTTGCAATTAGTTTATTGCTCCTACAAAACACTTTTACTTTCTTTTGTATATTTGTAGGTATATAAATTTTATTAAAATTAAATTCATAAAAGAATTTGAATTATATTTTAAAATTCAAGATACATTGGTCCAGATAAATATTATGGGCTAATATAATTGAATTAATTATATAAGTTCAATATATGTATTAAATAAATAAGTCTTAATCCATCGGGCTAGCCCATTTAGTTGGGCTAAAGTGATTAGCCCACTTCATTAGGTCCAATATGCCATCTTCCTAGATGTTCAGTTTGGTGCCACGTGTCAAATGGCGTGGCGCGCCAAGTCAAACAGAAGAGCCAATGAGATCATGCCACGTGTCGAAATGACAAGGCATGTCAAGTCACATTAAAGGGCCAATAAAATCGCGCCACGTGTGCAAGTGACATGTTCTGGCCAATCAAACGCGGCCTTGTCACACTTCAATTTGATTGGTCGGAAAGAGTTTGTTCTTATCATACCTCTTCTCTCCCACAACTATAAATAGGGGTCTTCATAACTCAGAAAAGACATAAGAAGTTATAACAAGAAGCAAGAGGGAGCTCGTGGATCAAACGCTGCAGATTTCTTTAAAAGCTACAAGCATTCAAGTGTTCTAAGGATTAAAATATCAAGACGAAGATTCAAGAGCAAGCTGCAAGCCCTTAGATTAAAAATACGTCAAGATTAGGCCTCAAGCACTTGGATTAAAATCAAATAAAATTCAAGAATTTATCGTTGAAAAGTAGAATCAGAGGATTCATAGAGATTGTAACACTCAAATATTTGAAATAAAATACTACGATTGTTACGATATTTTTCAGTCTTGATTTTATTTCTCGACACAATTTATTGTCCATAATATTAATGTCAAAGAGTTCAGTTTAAAGCAGCGGTGGAGCCACGTAGCTAGCTTCAAGAGGCACTCAAAAATTATACTGTTTAAATAAGTGATTTTTTTAATTTATCTATATTTATTAAATGGTTATTCCTCTTGACTTTTTCATGTATTTATTTTTAAAATTTTGACGCTTTTTATTTAAAATCCTAGTTTATATATAAAATTATAAATTAAAAATATGAAGGTGGTCACACCTGCCTACTACATCTGCCGATAGCTGTCTGCATTGAGTTACAAATTTATGGGTGCGTGGATCATATAGTGCCACTCAAACTTGATTCATTAAGATTTGGATTAAGGTCCTTTTTTGAACTTTTTGTAAAGATGTTATTTTTGCAAAAATATACATTCTCTTTACGGTTTGTTTGTATTGAAAATAGCTGCTATAGGTTTCTTTGAATTGAGGGAACATGAGACAAAGTAAAGCAGAAGAATAGGTAGGATAAAAAGTTTTCAACTTTAATTTGTATTAATTTGTAAGATGAGAACGTATATACATGATGAATGACATAGAATAGTAAAAATAGCACAGGCACTAGCTAGATTTCGGATTAATCATTCAAAAATAGCTAGCATTTATAAAGTCATTAAAAAATAGTCACTATTTTGCTGCAACACGGAAAGTTTCAGAATAATATACTGGAGATCGGTGCACCTGTGTATGATTATGCTAGAACTCCAACATGCAGAAATTTCCAGCATAACATATAATGGAGATTGTAGCACCTGTGTATGAACTTCCAGCATATTATGCCGGACCGGTATATTATATTGAAACTCCAGTATCTTATGCTGGAAGTCTACTATATTATACTGGAACTCCAGTATAATACTGGAGTTCCAATATACTTATGTTGGAACTCCAGTATAATATACTAGAAGTCCAATATATTATACTGGAATTCCAGTATATTATGTTGGAGTATTTTTCGGATTTTGAACAGTATTTTCGTTCAGATTTATCTTTACATAAAAAGTGGCTAAATTTAGATTACTTTTGAAACTGTGGCTATTTTTGAATGACCACTTGTAAATCTGTTATTTTTTAATTTCTCCCCGTAAAATACCACCAAAGATTGTTGTGGATTAATGGCTAAGATCCCTCTATACTTAACCAGAGGACTCAAATTTGAGCTTTGGAAGTGAAAAAAAACTTCTGGTATTGAACATTTCTCATTTTAATGGGTCTTGCACAACATGAATTAGGAAGATGTCAATGCAACTATCGAACACCGAAAAAAATCTAAAAATAAAACTTGAAACAAACATATAAAGGAGTAAATATTTTTCTATAACTTTATATTCCATGTATGCCTTTAAATGAACTACAACAACTTGACAATGTGGCCGAAAGTGTCAAAAATAATAAATAAGGTATCCCCTACGCCTAGAGGTCGGGGTATTCATAAGAAGCCGAAAAAACGAATCAAACCAAATCGATTAAAAAAATTGATACTTTTTAGTCGTTTTGTAACACATATTAGTCGTTTGAATTTCTAGTTAGTTCTTTGCTATTAAAATCATCCAATTCTTTGCTTTTACATTCTAGTTTGATTGGTATTTTTATTTGCTAAGTACAAGAATTTATTTCATGTTAAAAATAATCGATTTTTTATTGAGTAATTAATTTATTCATCACTATTTGCTTCAATTATCATCAATATATCTCGGTAAATAATAGATTTCAAAAAGAGCAATTAGTTTGATAGTGTTACATTGAAAATGTAATGCCGGAATATGTGTTTGGTAGTGTATGTCTCATATTTAAGACAAAAAACGATAAATAACCGAAAAAATTAAAAAACTGACAAAAATTGAATAAATAAGAAACCGATTTAATTGATTTGGTTTGATTCCAATATTTAAAAAATCTACTTATTTGATTTGATTTCGTTTTAAAAAAAAATCAATTCAAATCGAACCATGAACGCCCCTACCCAGAGGCTGCCCAACGGCTAAAATAAAGAAAAGTACATTTTTTTAGTGGTCTCAAACCTATATTTCTATAAGGGAAATGGCTACTGAAAATTACATTTTTATTATCATGCGCAATCCAAGAACTAGGTTGCACTTTTCCTCGACTGAACCTCAAAAGCAATTATTGTACAATGTTATTTTATTTTTTGCTTCTTTAGGTCATCTGAAAACAAAATAACTTTAAGGTTAAGCAATTAAGGTTATCACCTGCATTCTTTTCCTAAATAACCTAGGCTTAAGGAAAAAATGAGGCATCTAAAAAGAGCATAAGAGAACCAAATTAAAGGAAGAAAAGAGTAATGTGCTGCTGATGTCTGGGGACAAATACAAGATTTAAATTATATAGGTTCAACTTCTATAATTTTTAGCTTTGACATCATTATATTTTAAAAAAATATGAGTTCATATCTACTATTTGTTGCAATATTAGTAAATTTTAACACATAAATATATGTTCCGCGCCGAAAGTACTAGGTTCAGATGAACCGGGTACAAAAAGGCCGGATCCGCCCCTGCTGATGTCCTTTTCCCATAAAGGGATGAAGTGGTCGAAAATAGGCGAATCTAGGATTTCTAATAAATTGGGGCACTACCAAAAAAAGGAGGAAAAAATTGGAATTGATCTCTATTCCGCTTGTTAATTAACTCAACTTTCAACCAAGTGCACCATTCAATATTCCTGTAGCATGGGTGATAACAATTAATATTATACCAATTTTAAAAAATATATACATAAAATATTTTATTTTACGGAGAGACCATGAATTATGTGCCCCGTAATATCTCTATAAATCTACCCTTGTGGTCGAATACACGGAGTTTAAAAGAACTAAAGACTTATAAAATCTTATGATTTTTAATATACCATAATATTAGCTAAATAAACTATTGAAACTTTGTCATTTTAGTTCATCTTGGTCGAATAATAATAGTGTTACATGAGGTGAAAAAAAAGGGAGTAGTTTTCTACACAGAACAAAAAAATAGAGGCAAAAGACTAGCACAATAAAACTTTCACTGGGTAAACTACATTAACATTTGACCCAAAAAAGACTACATTAACATTGAATGATCAAAGACATTTCCAGCCAAAAGATCATCATCTAATTGATTATCCTGAAGATAACATTTTTCAGAAAGAAGCTGAAGATACTCTTCATACACCTTCTCCAGCATGTTCTCATCCAATGGAACTTCATCAAATAAATTTGAAGCACAAGGAATGAATGAAATCTCTCCTATTTTACATTCATCGGTAAGGCTGCGTACATATGACCCAATGTGGTTCATCTTATCCGCGAACTCTGCGCGTAACGGCAGCTTAGTGCACCGGTCTGTTTTTTTATCAGCGTCTTCGGAACTGTTTGAGGATGAAGTACTCAATAATGCAATATCTTCAACACTATGATTCCTACAAGAGGAAATTCTTATTGGTTTTGGGACAAACAGAACTTGAGGAGAGTCACTAATATTTTGTACTAAAGATTGGTCTTTTTTCTTCTTGTTTTTTGATTTCTTGTCTTGTTTCTTTCTTGGTTTCTCTATTTTGGGTTGTTTTTTGGGACAATATTTGGAGAAAATCTTGTTAACTTTAGGCTCAATTCCAGCACTTTTGAGCTTCTTGATGAGATGTGTGTTCCAATAATTCTTGATTTCATTGTCAGTTCGACCTGGTAATCTTCCAGCTATGAGTGACCAACGATTGCCCAAAAGGGAATGAAGTCTTATTATAAGATCTTCTTCATCTTGACTGAAATTTCCTCTCTTGATCCCTGGTCTCAGATAGTTCATCCATCTTAGCCTACAACTTTTTCCACATCTAAGTAGCCCTGAATTTGAATAAGATAGTCAGAAAACAAATTAATACAAGCATCTCATCTTAATAGTTTTAGCTTTTAGGCAAGTAATTCACGCAATTCAATATGGTATCGGATAAAGATTTGTTAGGTGTGCGAATAAAGTACCACGTTAAAAGTCCGTAAGAAAAGAAAAAAAAGCAAACTTATATGGGAATTATGGGTATGATGGAAGTCGTATTCCTAACGAAACATTTGGTGTTTGGTCGGGGAATAGAAAATAAGAATTTTATATTAAAAGATAATAATAATTATATTAGCAAATAGGAGTGTTTTGATGAAATTTTCGAGCGGTAAAAATTAATAGTAATAATTTTCAATTGTTAGCTAGCAAGTAATATGAAGTTAAAAACTTATTTTACAGAAATCGACTTCTACAATAAGTGAGGGAGGACAGTTTCCCTATTTTGATGGAAAAATCAAACACTAAAACATGACTTTCTAGTGTAAAATATTTTCTTGGAAAATAACTTCCGTCATAAACATACGCATCATAGTAATACATTATGAAACCGATCTTTCAAAACAATATGCGAGCTCGACAAAAAACGGACAGTATCACTATATTTAGAGTCTTTAGAACAACAAGATTGTAGGTTCTATGC
This sequence comes from Nicotiana paniculata, assembly GCA_005239505.1. Taxonomy (NCBI): domain Eukaryota; kingdom Viridiplantae; phylum Streptophyta; class Magnoliopsida; order Solanales; family Solanaceae; genus Nicotiana; species Nicotiana paniculata. The sequence continues at coordinate 21,165 of ML318243.1, forward strand.
ACATTCAGTAAAGCATATTTTCAGCTATTTGACCCAAAAATAATCAAGCTAGCTATATTATTTTGAAAGATTTGTTGAAGACCTTTACAATATCTAATTATAGTACAGTCAACTTTAGGAATATCTATAATACTGAGTAACCATCAAAGGATGTGGGGCTTCTTAGGGCTCGAGTTCGAGCTTTGGTATAGAAGCTCCGAATAAGGTCCTATGCGGAGCGAATCCGGATATAGTCGGGCTCCAACACCGGTACCAGACACCAAATGAAAAACCAAAAAAGAAAAAGAATTGATAACATTGAATGAAAATAGAAATGCATACCAGCTTTCTTGGGCAAGTTTCTCCATTGGCCTTCACCATTTTCCTTAATATAATTGCTAAGCAACAAATCTTCTTTTGTAGACCAAGGACCTTTACGCAATCCCTCTTTAGCACAACACGGCGCTCTCCCCATTTCTCTTTGTAGTTGGACAAAACAAGAGTACAACTTTTGAATATATAATGTTAGAAAAAAGGAAAATTAAGATGGTTTCTCACTCCAAATCAGTACCTGTAATTTGAAAAAGCGATAGATATCTAACGTATTTACTCTTTTTTTTTTCTTAAATATAAAAATGCAAAGAGTATTAGCGGTCTTGTTTGTTCCGCATACTACTAAAAGAGAAGAATTTGGTTGTCACATATAAAAATACTCTTAAGTTTATGACTATGAAAAAGAAGAAGGCGACGCCACAAAGCTTTGGAGAAAGTCGTGCCCTTTTAGAAGCCACAAGATCTATTACAGGAACATTAAATACTGAGGGGACAAAAAGAGAACAATGGACAATATGATAATGTAGCTATTCATTACTATACTATATTAGTTGGAAATATTCAGACCTAGTGTATTTCATTTAGATTTCACTTGGTGCATGTTTGTTTATTGAGTTTGTACTTCTTTCTTTCCTTTTTATTGTTTTCAACCAGGTCGGTTCCTATATTGGAGCCTGATTATATTCGAATTTGTGCTACGTAGGATTCTATTCGAGGATAAACGTATTTATACCTAGCATTCGAACTCGAAATCTCTAATTAAGGGAAGAGCAGCCATATTCGCTGCACCATATTCTTTGATGGTGTTTATTGAGTTTAACTTATATAAACAGTTTGAAGGTCACGAGTGCATTTTGTCATCCAGCCAAGATATGTTTTTATATAGAATGTCGCACTAGTAATATATTACAATTTTCTCAAGATATATATATATATATATATGAAATTTTTGCCGAATTTATCGGGTGCTGGTGACCTCTCCCTGTAACATAAGACCGCCTTTGCTCGTCTACACTAATGATGATGACAGTGTGAAGAATTTTTACATTATATATAATGTTATTATATATGTTATAGCAGATAATTTTTTTACATTTTAAAAACATTACGATCATGCCGGTTAGAAGTTGAATACTTATTGCGGTCTAAAATAAGTAATTTTTTGATTGTTTTCATACATATTAAAAAATTTACCTTTTAACATTAATTAACAATAAATTGACCATATTAATCCTTACTATCTCTTCACATAAACACTCCTAATACATACTCCAACATTATTTACTCCAAAGGCAATGTAGAAAAAAAATAATTAATTCATTCTTAAAATCTGAAAAAATCACTTATTTTGGACAAAAAAAAAAATTAAAAAATTACTTATTTTAGATCGGAAAGAGTAACATTTAGGTATCTGAAGTAAAAATTCTTAATATTATATCATTACTTTCGGTATATCATTAATTGGGACCCCTCCATATGATTATGTCTTATTCATACATTCATTATTCCTTTTGTTTTATAGAGGCAAATCATCGGGCAGAGATTGTATCCAATGCAAGAATTAATATTAATTAATGTGCCTCTTCACCCCTTGCATCAACTAGGCAAGGACCCTACATTTCTCCGATGGGAAGCTATTTTTTTATTTTATATTATATAATAAAATAAGATTGCATTTTAATTTATAACAACCCTTTCTGTAAACAGCGATGTCTCTTTTTATTCAAATATGTATATACTAATTTGATTTAGTTCTTAAGATTCATTATGAAGGTGCATGGGATCTCTTCTCATAAAGAGTACTCAGATTTCACGATTTTACTATACACTGCTTCCCGCAAAATTGGGATCTTGCAAATGAGTTAGTAAAGATAACCAAATAATACAAAAATTCCTTCTTTTGCACGTGTATATAACTGACCTCTAAAAAAAATGGAAATTTGATGATTGGATCCAGTCTCAAGCAATCTTTGAACAAGGAAAATAAAATGCTAGAATCATTTTTAGCATCTTTTGTCACGACTCGCAATTCCACCTTTGGACCGTGATGACGTCTAACGTTGAACCCGCTAAACAAGCCAACGTGTACAGTTAAACTAGCATGATAACACCGAATTAACAGAATAAACTAAAAACAGTTCACAATTTTTAACAACAGAAATAGATAAAGTGTCAAAGCTAAGTAAGGATAACATAATACCACATTGCAATAATTTGCCAAAACCTGGAGTCACAAACTCACGAACTGTCTATAGTGCTAAATACAAAGTCTGAAATGAAATACATGACTTTCCCTGAAAACTAGAGGAAAAACAAGACAGAAATACAGAAATTAGGGATAGGAGAGGCACCAAGACCCACGAACGCCAGCGGGTATACCTTGAAGCCTCTGGGGTGGACTGAAGGAGACTCCCTCAATGCTGCCCACTGGGTCCGGGTGCGGAATCTGCACAACAATAAGATGTGCAGTGTAGCATCAGTACAACCGACCCATGTACTGAGTAAGTGTCGAGCCTAACCTCGGCCGAAGTAGTGACGAGGCTAGACTTGACAACAAACGTTAACTTGTCCTATTCTACAACATATATCATGGACAAACAAAGCAAGAGATAAACAGATACGTAGGGGGATGCGGGAGCAGACAATGGGGTAACAAGTGAGATAGAGCAGTTAATTAAGTACATAGGAACAAACAAGAAGTCAATTTATCAGAAATATGCTAATGAAACAAATATAATGCCAGAAATTTAATAAATGGCACGGCATCACCCTTCGTGCTTTTACCCTCTTCCTCACAATGCAATGTACGATGTAAGATAACATGAATCATGGCAGGGCATCACCCTTCGTGCTTTTACTCTCTTCCTCACTATGCAATGTATCATGTATGGCAATGTAAATCATGGCACGACATCAACCTTCGTGCTTTTAAATATAAATCATGGCATGGCATCAACCTTCGTGCTTTTAAATATAAATCATGGCACGACAGCAACCTTCGTGCTTTTAAATATAAATCATGGCACGACATCAACCTTCGTGCTTTTAAATATAAATCATGGCACGGCATCAACCTTCGTGCTTTTAAATATAAATCATGGCACGACATCACCCTTCGTGCTTTTACTCTCTTCCTCACTATGCAATATATGATGTAATCAATGCAAATCATGGCAGGGCATCACCATTCGTGCTTTTACTCTCTTCCTCACTATGCAATATATGATGTGATTAATGTAAATCATGGCACGACATCACCCTTCGTGATTTTACTCTCTTCCTCACTATGCAATATATGATGTGATCAATATAAATCATGGCACGACATCACCCTTCATGCTTTACACTCTTCCTCACCAATGCAATGACAATTATCAAAATGGCAAGGAATGCAGCATAGTGGAATCACAAATCATAATCACCCGACAAGGGAAAAATATCAGTCATTATCATAACAAATTGCCCGGCAAGGGTCTCATCTATAACCACCCTTTTCAAGTATATCCTTTACAGTTGGGTCCTCAATAGGACCATTACATCACAAGTTCATCAATGAGGATTTTCAACACAATCAACTTCCAAGTAGAGATAAATTCATAATACAATGGTTATGGAAGTAAGGACAAGAATTTCATCAAAAATGAACTCACGGGCATGCTTGACACACAATGCATAGGTACTCGTCACCTCACCTATGCATTGGACATGATAAACACTTAGCACATAGCATATGATACCTATTCCTTCACCAAAGTTAGGCAAGACACTTACCTCGGGTTCAAAAATAGCAATCAAGCCTCTAACACCGCCTTTCCTTTTGAATTCAACTCCGGAACAACAATATCTAGACATAGTTAACTTAAGTATATCAATAATGACTCAGTAAATCGGTCCCATAGCCTAATTATCCATTTCCTAGCATTCTCCCAAAAATACCAAAATTCGACCCCGGGCCCGCTTGGTCCAAACACGAGGCTCGGAACCAAACCTGATCAACCATACCCCCACGAGTCCAAATATATAATTTGTTTTGAAATCCGACCCCAAATTGAGGTTGACTTACCCAAAATTCCCAAAACCCTAACTCTACCCAAAATCCTTAATTTCTATTTTGATTTCATGATTTTAGGCCTAGATTCTAGGGTGAAATCTTGTAAAAAGAAGTTAAGGAGTAAAGAAAATGAGTTAGAAATCACTTACTAATGTTTTGGAGATGGAAGAGTGTTTGGAAAATTGCCTCTTATGTTTTTAGGGCTTTAAAAAATGAAAATATCTGTAATTCCCGTCTATTATACCCCCTCACCCCCACCACTGTCTGTGAACAACTAATTTTTGACCACATCCAAATTCTATACTATTTTTTGCTGTAAATACTAAT
>ML318244.1:0-29192 GCA_005239505.1 Nicotiana paniculata
TAAAATCTGAAGAGAGGTTCAGGTACCTGAAAATATAAATGAAGAGATCTCTATGTTATGTCTTTATGAAAAAAGAAATATTGGAACCGATATAAAATGTTCGTCGACGAAATCTATCATATCGCTAAGTATAAATGAGGATCTTAAGTTTGTCGAATACTGACACAAAAATATTGGCCAAATAGAAGAGACACAATTCGAATAGAATTGGTTTCATATGAAAGACAAGTATTTGGACCTGCAGTTCAAACACTTGAAAATATAAAGTCAATGATATGTGCAATCAGTTTTCGATATCTTATTTGTCTAGTATGACATGAAAACTTGATATGAATCTAANGGTCATGAAATACTACGTCCTACGTGCAATCTGTGCACATATGTATCTTGCTATAACTATAAACATGATAATTTGATAGCGGAAATTTTTTCCTCTATGGAGACACTGAAAAGGCTATTGGACGACATTATATGAAGACATTATATATATACAAGAATGATGATTTCAAGGTGCAACATATTCATTCAAGTGATAATGGCTAATTTGTTCACAAAATCTCTACCAACGTCAACCTTCAAGAAGCTAGTGTACAAGATCGGGATGCGAAGGCTCAAGGATGTGAATTGATGCTCTCATCAGGGGGAATTATTGCGCGTTGCACTCTTTTTTCCTTACAAGGTTTTGTCCCACTGAGTTTTTCTTGCAAGGCTTTTAATGAGGCAACCAAAAAGGCGCATTTCTAAACATGTGTATTCTTTTCCCTTTTCTAGAAATTTTTTTTCCATTGGGTTTTATTTTAGTTATGGTTTTAACGAGACACATTATTTATTGAATAGACAGTCAAGGGGGAGTGTTATAAATAGAACTCTATTTAGAATGAATTTCTATCTTTTAAAGAGTTCTACTTTTTGGTTAAGTCACTCTTTCCCTATAAATAGAGAGGTCCTCTTCCATTGTAATTCATCCCAAAAATTCAATAAGTATTTTCTCTCTCTCTTTCTCTGCAATATTGCTCTTATTCTTTTATTATTTATAACAGAAATGAAGCTACCAAAATATCTCACCATCAAATCTAAAAAGCATAGCAGTTATTTCAATAATATGAAGAATCTTTTACTAAAAATATAGAAAAAGTATTGTTTTATTAAAAAATTTCTTCTACATTCTCCTTTTTTTTTTTATGAAATTCAAGCTGATATTAATTATAAGACCACCAATAACAATCCTTTGCTTAAAAAATATTATCTAAAAATCATATTTAGTATAGCTTTTTAGTAATTCTATGTTAATGGTATATACTTGATAAAGTATACTTAATACATATAAAAAATTTTGCTTTAGCTAATTTATGATCTTCCTATAGTTGTTCTCCAAGTAATTATATTATCTTTTCACAGAAAAACAGACGCATCTTCTAAACTTCGATTGTCATCGAACTTTTTTATACAATGTATCTTATATCACATGTACTTCGTAACATTATAATTATTATGAAAAAATATACTTTAAATGTGTGTAATGTTTTGTATACTGCTACTGTATACATTAATTATCATATAGTCAAAATACACATTCATACTTGTACTATTTTCTCGTATAAACTATATATTATATGAAATACATATACCATAAATTATATAATTATATAGTATAAAGACATTGATTAACACTTTGCAAAAATCCAACATAGAACAACTTTTATTATAGTCCACCTTTATGATATACTATATACACATAATGAGACAACGCATAAACAAGATAGAAAGAAACACATTAATGAATATACTATACACAGTATAATATACCCTTTCCATGGGGTTTTCTCGTAGCAATAAGAATGGATTAATTTCAACCCTTTTTTTTTTCTCGGATGGAGTTATCAAATTCACCCAAATCAAAAACTTTACAATATATTGGAATCAAACTACACAGAAGTATTGGGATGATAAAAGGGATTAAAAAGAATGGATTAGTGAAGACTGAAAAATAAGTTAGTGATTAGGCGATCCTGGCAATGAAAAAGGTTTAGTGGAAAGAAAAAAGAAATTACTCTTATGAAATTGTGGAAGAGAATGATAGTAAGAATTTCTCCGGGTAGACGTGGCAAGATAATGTATATTGAAGGGAGAGAGTTTGGTAAGTTTGAAATAGGTCGAATGCTTTAAATGATTTGAGTTTCCTATTTTAATGGCTTTAATGGAGATATTTAAGGGATATGAAAAGTTGTGTACAATTTAATAAAAAGTTAAGAAATTGTAATAAATTGTATTTTATGTAATTTTATGAAAGTAGTTGTAATTCTTTTAAATTAGTTATAAAAAGATTTTATTCGGTGTAAATTCCTCTTTCTATAATTATCTTCTCGAGCCCTATGCCATGGTAACGTTAGTTAATTACCTGGTCCAAATCACTACAAAACGATCCAGTTTCTTATTCAAGAATTTGTATCTTTGTTTCGTTACTTTACTATTACGAAATTGGGGCCCAGATTAGGCAAAGATGGCAGTCGTACTTTTATAAACTTTTGAATGAAGAAGAGGATGAAAACATCGTATTAGAGCAATTGGCGCACTCCGCGAGTCACCGAGACTTTAGGTATTGTAGGCACATTAAGGTTGAGGAGGTCGTGGGTGCGATGGGTAAGATGAGTCGGGAAAAAGCGACCGGACCAGACGAGATTCCAGTAGAGTTTTGGAGATATGCGGGTAGAGCCGGCTTGGAGTGGCTGACTGGGTTGTATAATGTTCTTTAGGACAAAGATGATGCCTGATGAGTGGCGGTGGAGTACAATGGTTCCGGTGTACAAGAACAAAGAGAACATCCAGAATTGTAACAACTATAGGAGGTCTCAAGTTACTAAGTCATACCATGAAAGTGTGAGAGAGGGTGGTGGAAGGGAGGATAAGGAGGGCGGTGTCTATATCGGAAAATCAGTTCGGGTTCATGCCGAGTCGTTCTACTGCGGAAGCTGTCCACCTTATCAGGAGGTTGGTGGAACTATACATGGATAGAAAGAGGGATTTGCATATGGTGTTTATTGACCTAGAGAAGGCGTATGACAAGGTTCCTAGGGACGTCCTTTGGAGGTGTTTGGAGGTGAAAGGTGTGCAGATGACTTACATCAGGGTGATCAAGAATATGTATGATGGAGCTATGACTCGGGTTAGGACTTTAGGAGGTGACTCAGAGCCTTTTTCGGTTGTTATGGGGTTACACCAAGGATCTGCATTCAGCCCATGCTTATTTGCTCTGGCGATGGACGCACTGACACACCATATCCAAGGAGAGGTGCCATGGTGTATGTTGTTCACTGATGATATAGTTTTGATTGATGAAACGCGAGGCGGCGTGAATGGGAGACTGGAGGTATGGAAGCAGGCCCTGGAGTCTAAAGGTTTCAAGTTGAGCAGGACTAAGACGGAATATGCGAAATGTAAGTTCAACGATATGACGGGGGAATCGGACGTGGAAGTCAGGCTTGACTCACAGGTCATCCTCAAGAGAGAAAGTTTTAAGTACTTAGGGTCAATTATCCAGGGAGATGGGGAGACCGACGGGGATGTTACGCACCGTATTGGAGTGGGGTGGTTGAAATGGAGGTTAGCGTCTGGAGTCCTGTATAACAAGAATGTGCTACCGAAACTCAAAGGTAAGTTCTATAGAGCGGTGGTTAGACCGACCATGTTATATGGAGCTGAGTGTTGGCCAGTCAAGAATTCACATATCCAGAAGATGAAAGTAGCAAAAATGAGGATGTTGAGATGGATGTGTGGTCAGACTAGGCTGGATAAGATTAGGAATGAAGATATTCAGGAGATGGTGGGCGTGGCTCCTGTGGACGACAAGATGCGGGAAGCGTGACTTAGATGGTTCGGACACGTGCGGAGGAGAAGCATAGATGCACCGGTTAGGAGGTGTGAGCGGTTGAATTTGGTATGTACGAGAAGAGGCAGAGGACGACCTAAGAAGTATTGGGGCGAGGTGATCAGACAGGACATGACGCGACTACAAATTTTCGAAGACATGGATCTTGATAGGAACATGTGGAGGTCGAGTATTAGGGTGGTAGGCTAGAGGGTAGTCGTGAGTTCTTCCCTCTTTGTACCAGGTAGTCTGATAGAGTTTTGTTTAGGTTTGTTAGCAGCCTATGTTGTGTTCACATTGGTGTTTTGCATAGTTTTGTGTTATTGTCCTTTCACTTATTCGTTGTTGTTATTTTCTTTATGGCATCTTTTGTTGTTACAAGCCTTTTTTTGTTTCTTTTCTGATATTATTATCTCTATTGTTGAGTCGAGAGTCTCTGGGAAACAGCCTCTCTAACTTTTTCGGGGTAAGGGTAAGGTCTGCGTACACTCTACTCTCCCCAGACTCTACTAATGAAATTTTACTGGGTGTATTGTTGTTACTTCACTATTACAATTAATCCATTACTGGAAAGGGGAAAAGGAGAGAAAAGTCAATCCAAATGCTTAAATCTGGATTTGCATGAGCCTTGAACTAGTATTAACTTCACTCAGTACCAAAACATTTATGCGTGCAAGGAAAACAATTGAAGCTGCAATAATAGACATTAATTTCATGCAAGTTGAAAACGAGCATTATAGTGTATCTTCCGTTTGGGTCCAAATCTATAATGAATTAAATATGTATACACCTCGACTAATTCCACATGACTCATGTTATTTTTTACCAATACAGGTATCGGGTAACTCTATGTACCAATTTGGACTGATGGAAGAAATTACCTACTGTTTTTGCTTCTCTGAAATCTTAACTTGAGACCTCATGATTCTTAACCCACTTAATTAATTGACCACTAATAGATCGTTTGGTATGATTGATAAGCAAAAATAATTTTGAAATAAAAATTTAGTACCGTCTTATCCCTTATTTGGTTACAAATCCCGGGATAAGTTATCCTAGGATTAAAAATAGTCCAGAATAACTTATCCTGGGATAACTTATACCAGCCAGAGAGTGAAAGAACAATAAAATAGTAAAATTGACAATAACATACTAAACAGTCAATAAGAAATAATACCAAAATAACTAAACTCAGCATAATTAATCTCTATATAAAAAGTTCCAACATAACTTGTCTTCAACCCAAACGACCACGGGGTGCACCCTTAGATGCGAAGACTCTTAATTTTAGTTTCCGCTATAATGTCAATTAATTTCTCAAGTACTATATATGAACTAGTGTACTGTGGCGTTTGAAACTGGTGAATAGAAAGCCCCCACACTTCCCTTTGTGAGCCATGGAAATTTAGAAGAATCAGAAAAAACTTTTCAATTCGAGAATGGAGATAAATATGCAACTTTGTGCTGTCATTGTTACGAGAGAGAGACCAAAAAACAGAATAGAGCTACGAAATAATAACATAGAAGAGGTCCACAAATGGTACATCCGAAAGGAAAAGAACAATGTGAAAAGGCACAACTAGTACAAATAATTAAAGATCAAATCAAATATATCATATGGATATGGAAATTGTATACGGTAAAAATCGAGCCTACCCTTTTTGTATAGTTTATTGAGACCGGAGTGCAGGTCAAGGTTCAACCCCATGTCATATCGAGCCATAGCACGAAGTCAGATTGCCAAGCTCGTGATTCAGGGGCCAATCGAAATCGAGATCAGCCGAGATCGAGATTGAGACCGAGCGGGATAGAGATCGAGGGAAGCCTGCTGATCAAGTCAAGACCGTTAATTAGCCAATCATTGGATTTCCTACTGTATTTAGGATTGTACCATAAGTAGAACTCTTCTGGGGTTCTAACCATTTTGTAATGATCAGATTAACACTATAGCAATATATTACATTTTCTCTCTTAAGCTTTCATACTCTGTTGCTCAGTTCATACTTTTCAATAGCATACTCATTTGGTTCGAGAAAGACTTTGCTCAAGGGCCAACGTCGCATATCATATTTGGTTTGCTCTATTTTCATTTACAACAATTTTTTAATATCAATTTAAACATTTTCTCAGTTTGTGCCAAGTGAAATCACATATCCTTAAAATCACTTATAAATTTATTTGTTATTCGATTTTAAGGGTAAACAGTTTGACGTCCATCGTAGGGCTAAGGATAATAGTGATTGCCTAGTGCTAATTTTCGTAACACACACTACTTTACACTTATTCTTGTAAGCGCTTTTGATTCCAGGATTAGCATGTCGAACTCTCAAGCATTACCCACACACGTTGACAATGGCCCTGGTTTTCATGGAGAGAACGACAACATAGCCGCCCCAAGGAACGAAGTGCCTCCAGTTGACCTCGATGGAGTTCCGGTTGCAGACCCAATAGACGTAAGTCCCTATATTACCATTAATGCAAATCTGGCCGTCGACCCCGAAAATAGCGTTGCAGAGACGTTCGATCTGTTGGTCAGAACACACAGGGCGGCAAAGAAGGCGAATCAGCCTTCGAATAATATTCGAAATGTTGCAGGCTCAACAAGCTGTAATAGCACAACTCCAAAATTAGAACCATGGACCAAGCAGGGTCGAGCCCGAGCCATCGTAGGAAGTTGCTCATAGGGCCGAACCGGTGCCTGGAAGGTCAAACGGAAATGAATCAGGGACCGACCCTACTATCATGAAGATGGTTGAGGAGATTACAAGGATAATTGAATCAGGGGAGAAGAATATTGAAGCAAATGAAAAGAAAGTAGAAACATATAACTCCAGAGTTGATCAAATTCCGGGGGCACCACCGATATTGAAGGGTTTAGATTCAAAGAAGTTCGTGTAAAAGCCTTCCCCCCCCCCAGCGTGGCTCCTAAACCCATTCCAAAGAAATTCTGCATGCCAAAAATTCCCAAGTATAATGGAACTACTGACCCCAATGAGCATGTCTCTTCTAACACATGCACAATTAAGGGGAACGATTTAGAGGACGATGAGATCGAGTCTGTACTGTTGAAGAAATTTGGGGAGACTTTATCAAAGGGAGCGATGGTATGGTACCACAATTTTCCACCCAACTCTATTGATTCTTTTGCCATGCTCGCAGATTCCTTCGTTAAAGCACATGCCGGAGCCATAAAGGTTGAGACTAGGAAGTCGAACCTCTTCAAAGTGAAGCAGAAAGACAACGAGATGCTCAGAGATTTCGTGTCTCGATTCCAAATAGAACGCATGAATCTACCACCGGTTGCCGATGATTGGGCCGTTCAGGCCTTCACTCAAGGGTTAAACATACGAAGCTCAGTGGCCTCAAAATAGTTAAAGCAGAACTTGATCGAATACCCAGTTGTCACCTGGGATGACATGCATAATCGGTATTAGTCAAAGATTAGGATCGAAGACGACCAGTTAGGACCTCCTTCCGGGTCCAGTTATCCTCTCAGTCCCGTCGACATAGTTAAAAGGGATATTGACCGGGAACTACGGTCAAACAGAGATCGGTACCAGCCATATGGTGGAGATTGGAGAAACAACGGTCCTAGACGCAACGCCGTTCGAAGCGATAGAAGAAATTATCGAGGTCAGAGCTCTTGAGGGCTCATGAGTAAGAGCTGTTTCGAAAGGAATGTCGAGCCCAGAGAAGCACCGCGGCTATCTAAATACAAATTGAATGTTGTCCAGAGAAATCCTAATCAAATGTGCAAGTATCATGGCATCCATGGTCATAGAATAGAAGATTGCAGATAGCTGAAGGAGGAGGTAGCCCGTTTGTTTAACGAGGGGCATCTTCGAGAATTCTTAAGCGATTGGGCTGAGAACCACTTAAAAAATAGAGATTCAAACCGACAGAATGAGCAAGAGGAGCCGAAACACGTAATCCACATGATAGTTGGAGGGGTCGATATTGCTCAGGGACCCGTGTTTAAGTGCATCAAGGTGTCGATCACAAGGGAAAAGCGAACTCGGGATTATGTAATGGAAGGGACCTTTTCCTTCAATGACGAGGATTCAGGTTAAACGTGTTTTGATTGATCCAGGTAGCTCGGCCAACATTATCCGATCGAGGGTCGTAGAGCAACTCGGCCTACAGGATCAAGTTGTGCCCGCATCCCGAGTGCTTAACGGCTTCAACATGGCATGTGAGACCACCAAAGGCGAAATAACTTTTCCAGTGAACATGGTCGGGACCATCCAAGAAACAAAGTTCTATGTGATCGAGGGTGACATGAGGTATAACGCCCTGTTCGTAAGGCCATGGATCCATAACATGAGGGCAGTACCCTCGACCCTTCACCAAGTTCTGAAGTTCCCAACACCAGAGAGAGTCAAAACGGAGCAGCCCGTCATCAAATTGATGTTTGCAGTCGACGAAGTGATACCAATATCCGCACTCTCATCAATAAAATGATAGGATTCGAAGGGAAAATAGGAGACCAGATAGCAACCACAAACACTAGCCTCGAACCAATTGGATAAGCAAGGGATCGACGAGAATGACGACTATTGGATCCCTCGATCCTTCATAATTCCCTACGACTCCGACGACACCAAGTCAGCGGTCGAAGAGCTGGAACAGATTACACTTACCAAGGATCAGCCTGAACGAAAGGTATATCTAGGCACGGGTCTAATCCCCGAGCTCAAGGGAAAACTTATTCAATTCCTTAAAGCTAACATGAATTGCTTTGCTTGGTCGCACCTCGATATGACAGAGATCCCACCGAAAATCACCACCCAAAAACTAAGTCTGGATCCGAAATTTCATCCAATAAAGAAAAAAAGAAGGCCCCACTCTGAGTTCAAGCATGCCTTCATCAAGGACGAAGTAACAAAACTTCTCAAAATAGAATCCATTCGGGAAGTAAAGCATCCTGAATGGTTAGAAAACGTAGTGGTAGTCCTTAAGAAGGGAAATACGTTTAGAATGTGTGTAGATTACAAAGACCTGCATAAAGCATTCCCTAATGATTCTTTTCCTTTGCCTAATATCTATCGTATGATCGATGCCACGATCGGCCATGAGATTCTCAGTTTTCTCAATGCCTACTCGGGATACAACCAAATACAGATGAACCCGGACGATCAGGAAAAGACCTCGTTTATCACTAAGTACGACACCTACTATTATAATGTAATGCCATTTAGACTAAAAAATACTGGTGCAACTTATCAATGCCTAGTAAACTGAATGTTCGAAGAACAAACAGGAAAATTAATGGAAGTTTATATTGATGACATATTAGCTAAGTCCCTGGGAGCAGAGGACCATTTGAAGCATTTGTAGGAAACTTTCGATATACTGAAGAGGTACAACATGAAGCTCAACCCAGAAAAATGTGCACTCAGGGTCGGCTCAGGAAAGTTTCTTGGCTTCATGGTATCCAATCGATGGATCGAGACCAACCCCGATAAAATCAAAGCTATCAGGGACATCACGGTAGTAGATAATGTAAAGGCCGTGTAGAGGCTAATGGGGCGCATAGCCGCCTTAGGTCGATATATTTCGAGATCCTCGGATAGGAGTCATTGATTCATCTCGTTTACTAAAGAAGAAGAATAATTTTACGTGAACTCCGGAATGCCAACAGGCCTTGGAGGAGCTGAAGCGGTACTTATCGAGCCCGTCGCTGCTTCACACTCAAAAAGCGGACGAGCATCTTTACTTGTATTTAGTAGTATGAGAGTTAGCGGTAAATGGAGTCTTGGTACGAGAAGAACAAGGTACGCAATGCCCTGTCTATTATTTTAGTCGGGTCTTAGGCGAGACCGAAACTAGATATCCACACCTAGAAAAATTGGCGCTCACTTTATAAGAGCCTCTAGGAAACTAAAACCACATTTTTAATGTGACCCAATATGTGTTGTAACAACTTATCCACTTCGAAATATTTTGCACAAACCCGAGCTTTCGGGTCGACTGGCCAAATGGGTCGTAGAAATCACCAGGTACGATATTGAATATCGACCCCGAACAGCCATCAAGTCTCAAATCTTGGCAGACTTCGTGGCTAAATTTACGCCAGCCCTCGTACCCGAGGTTGAGAGGGAATTGTTAATAAAATCAGATACACCCTCGGGAGTCTGGACCCTCTTTACGGACGGTGCTTCGAACGCAAAAGGGTCCGGTCGAGGAATCATACTAAACCACCCACAAGTGACGTAGTTAGACAATCTATCAGGACTACAGAATTGACTAACAATGAGGCCGCATATGAGGCCATGATTGCAGGTCTCGAATTAGCTAAAAGCTTGGGACCGGAGGTTATTGAGGCCAAGTGTGATTCCCTCCTCATGGTAAACCAAGTTAACAAGCCTTTAAAGTTCGAGAAGACCGAATGCAGAGATACTTTGATAAACTACAGGTGACTCTACATCGATTCAAGGAATGGACCTTGCATCATGTACCTCGAGATCAGTATAGTGAAGCCGATTCCCTCGCAAACTTGGGGTCCTCGGTCGAAGATGACGAACTCAATTCAGGGGCTGTCATACAACTCACTAGATCGATGATCGAAGAAGGTCATGCCGAGATAAACTCCACAAATTTGACATGTGATTGGAGAAATAAATACGTGCAATACGTAAATAGCGGGAAGCTCCCATTATACCCAAAGGATTCGAGATCTCTACGCATGAAGTCAGCACGATTCACCTTGTCCGAAGACGGAATGTTGTTCAGAAGGATGATCGATGGTCCGTTAGCGATATGTCTGGGACCGAGAGATACCGAATATGTCCTAATAAAAGTCCACGAGGGCACATGCGAAAATCATTGTGGTGCCGAATCATTGGTCCATAAAGTGAACAGAGCTGGATACTACTAAATCGACATGGAGAAAGATGCAAAGGAGTTCGTTCAAAAATACGACAAATGCCAAAGGCATGCGCCAATGATTCTTCAACCCAGGGAACTGCTCCATTCGGTCTTATCCCCATGGACGTTCATGAAATGAGGGATGGATATGGTCAGACCTCTTCCATTGGCCCCAAGTAAATCTAAGATTATTTTATTTATAACTAATTATTTCTCTAAGTGGGTTGAAGCACATGTTTTCGAGAAAGTCAGAGAAAAGGAGGTCATAGACTTTATTTGGGACCACATCATGTGTCGATTCGGGATGCCCTCCGAGATTGTGTGCGATAATGGAAAGCAGTTCATCTACAATAAGGAGACTAAATTTCTCAAAGATCACAAGATCAAAAGGATCCTATCAACACCTTAGCACCCCTGCGGGAACAGACAAGCCGAATCGACCAACAAAACCATCATCGAAAATCTTTAGAAGAGATTGACCGATGCCAAAGGGAAATGGAGGGAAATACTACCCGAGGTTCTATGGGCATACCGCACAACACCAAAATCCAGTACCGGAGCAACACCTTTCTCATTAGTTTATGGCGTTGAAGCTCTAGTCATGGTCGAGGTCGGAGAACCTAGCATCAGGTTTTGATATACAATAGAAGAGTCAAATAACGAGGTCATGAATATGAGCCTAAAATTATTGGATGAAAGACGCGAAGCCGCCCTCGTCTGATTGGCCACCCAAAAATAGCGGATCGAGAGGTACTACAATCGAAGAGCCAATTTTTGACATTTTAACGTCAGGGGCTTGGTGCTAAGGAAAGCCACCCTTAACACCTGGAATCCGAATGAAGGAAAACTAGGCACGAACAGGGAAGGACCATACCAAATTCTCGAAGTTACCGGAAGAGGATATTACAAGCTCGGAAAGATGAACGGGGAACAACTACCAAGCGATTGGAACATATCACACCTAAAACAATACTACTGCTAAGGCACAGCCCCCTCTGATTTCATTTCTATTTTAGACTAATTCTTGCAGGTGGTCAACTAGAAACGACGATGGATTCTTGGACACGAAATCTTTATGTCTGAAAGCACGTGTTGCTCTCTTTTTTCCTTAGACCGATTTTGTCCCAAATGGGTTTTCCGGCGAGACTTTTAATGAGGCAACCATTGATCGTACTAATTTAGAACAATTCAACAGTATCTGAGGCTTCTTTACAATCAACCTCGAATACTGGGGGGCATTGCCCTCAAATGTCAACTTTGTTGCGAGGAAATTACTTCACAATAACGGGGTCTCGATAGGTGAAATTTGTAAGGTCCAAACGGTCAAATGAACTGTGCCCGCATAGGTTTCTCGAACCCTGGAGCAGAACATGTACACATATATAATCATTTTTCAAGAATAAAGATAAGTATTTTTCCTTACCAATATTTCATGCCTTAGAAAAAGTTTTTACTTTACAATTCCACATTGTCGATCTATTATAGAAACGGGCTTATGGGCCGATCTTAACTAGAGTTCGGATAATCATGCCCACACTCGGGGACTGCCGTCTGAAAATTAAATTCAAACAAGATCGAATTATTGAAACATCGAAGTCATAAGACCTTTTAGGAAACCCTCAAATTTTAAAGGCCACGGCCACCCCACTCGGGGACTATTACTTCGGGCAAGCTCGAAGTAAATAGGAAAATAAGCCCAACAGGCAGATCCCGTACTAAGAGGCTACGGACGAATTAACACGGTTCGGAGACGTCCAAATTCTGTAACAAAATAGGCCTTTGAATTCTTTCATACTCGGTTTTAAAGGCTACCCCCGACAAAGTCATAAAAGGCTTCGATAATACCGAGCCTAAAAATGCAAAAGTTGTTCGAAATCTCGAATGATTTATTATTATTTCATGTTAAGGCATTCCAAGTTTTGTAAATACGAATGATAAAACCTTTTTTGAGCTGAAAAGGGTAGAATGTCTTACATGTATAAACAATCTTTCTACAAAGGCCGGATTGGTCAAACACAAAAATACAAAGGCCTAAAGGCTGCTTTTACTTCGAGTTCGAGAGATCATTCTCGCTCAACTAGAAAACCTAAGGTCTACCCTATTTCGAATCCAAGAAACTAGAAAACCTAAGGTCTACCCTATTTCGAATCCAAGAAAACCCTCGCTCTCATAAAGCCTAAAGGCTACACTGATTCGATTTCAAGCAAATCGACCTCGGACCTTAGAATACAACTTCATAAATTTATGGTAAGGCACCTTGACCTTTGTATAGATCAATGAAAAATAATAGACTTAGAATCCATGAAAGGGAAGAAAGGTTTTATATATACAACTCAAAAGTCATTTACAAGGAAAACATGGACCGATGGAAATTCTCTACAAAAAGCTGAAACAGGTCTCGGCAGAAACACAAAATATAAAATCCTAAAGGGCCTAGTTATCTCCAGGAGCAGCATCTTCACCCTCGGGGCCTTCTCCACTTTCATATCCACTCAGTCTCTCGGAATCATCCTCATCAGGATAAGCTAGCCCCCTGGCTTTAGCTTCAATCTCCTTAGCGCTCTCGATCTCGACCGTAAGATCGAAGCCACGGGCATGGACCTCCTTAAGAGTGTCCATCTGAGACTGGAATTTGGCGGTCTCAATGACCCAATTTTCTCGAACCTGAGAAGCCTTGGCAACTTCCTTTGCTCGGACCTGAGCAGCTCGTCATCGGTCCGATAGATAGCCACCATTGCATCAGCATTGGCCTTGGTCTCTTCGGCCTCCAATTTGGCCGCTCCATGCTCTGTGACTAGCTTCTCCCAATCGGAAATTGCTGAATCCAACCGAGACTGGAGTTCCTCAATTTTCTTAGCTTTCACCAAGGATTTCTTTTTCATGCTTCTGAGTTGGACTTCAGTCGAGGCCAGTTGGGCTCGAGCGGTCTCCTTTTCTGAGGCAAGGCGATCCATATTCTTCGTCCACGCCTCGGCCTCAGCCTTCACTGCGTCTACTTCCTCACGAAGTTTCCCGATCACATCAAGCTTTTGTTGGACCTGCAGGACCGAACCATTAGCCACCATGCCCGAGTCAGTGTCATTAACTTCAAAGATTCTTCTTACCTGCTTGGCTAGTTCAGCTTGTTCTTTTTGAGCCACTTCTAGCTCAGGACGGATGCCTTTTGCTTCCCCTTCTCCTTGTTCACTAACTTTCTTGAAGGCATCTTTTCCTCAGTGAGCCCTCGGATCTCGGCCTCATACAGGCACAGCTCCCCTCAGAATTGGAAGAAAGCCTCATGATGAAGCATAGAAGCCTACAAACATAGAAAAAAGAATTATACAAAGGGAGAAAAGTACAAGTATGAAAATTGACATCGACAAAGGAATTTGGATTTACCCGGTTTAAAGCCTGTTGGGCTTCGTTAAAAAGAAAAGGTGTTTCCACCTCATCCATTTTGGCTTGGTCTTCTTCGGTGACCAAGCATTGGAGATAACTAGCCACCCCCACGGGGGCAGAATAAACCCGAGCATCCTCCTAGACTAATATGACAATTGATCGTTTATGCCCGGGATCGACATTGGGGGACGAAAAAGGTCAGGTTAAGGCTCGAGGAAGCCTCATTCGATCTCTTCCTACGTATCTCCAAGTCACCCAGACCGGTGACATCCTCCACTCTGACATAATAACCACGTAAAAGGTCTTCTGCTCCATGGACCGCTTCCCCGTGGCAAGTCTCCACCGCCTGAGCTTCACGTATCATCGACTCATAGAATGAAAGGGGAATCTCCGATATCTATTACCCCATGTGAGTCTTTTGGGGCACCGCCCTCATCTCGGGGAGCCTTGAGCGTGATATCTGTACTAGCGCCAACCTCCTTCTCGGTAGCCTTCTCACCTCGAGGTGAAGCGTCTTCAACTCTTTCTGGCTCGGGGACTCCAACCATGGTTTCTACCTCGATCTCATCGAGTCGTATAGTCATTTTAGCTTTCACCAGCTCAGTAGCTCCTCGAGTCTCGGCGTCTGCTCGTACGCGGGCCACCAGCCCGGAGTCATTTTCTTTTTCTTCTTTTTCTTCTTCTTCTTCTTCTTCTTCTTCATCCCTTAGGCTTTGGACCAACTCCAAAGTTAGAGGAATAACGATCCTTTGAGGTTTGCTTTTTGGGCTTCTGCCTTTCAGAATACGAAACCCTGTTTCCTCTTATTCTCCTTCATTATCTTCGAGACAGATGGTGGGAGAAAGATCTCTTCATCACCAGACGGGGCATCATCGTCACTTTCTTCTCGAGACCTACAAAAGAAGAAAAATGAGTAAGCCCAGGAAAGTATTTGAACAATGGTCAAATTATTAAGTCAGGAAAAAGGGTTTACCATGACTACAAGCCTCCCATTGACCCTTTAACAAATCGAGACATGCGTGCTCGACATGCGTCGATTGCGATACCAGGCTCCTAACCCAGTTCTCGAGCTGGGGAATTGCACCCGACATCCAGGAAGTTGCTGCATCAAGTAGAATGTCGATAAGAAATGATAAAAAGTGAAGACAATAAACAGAAATCGAGGACGGAGTTGTACTTACGTTTCATATTCCATTTCTATGGAAGTTGCATACTCTCAGCCTGGATTAAGTTTGTGGTCCTCACTCGAACAAATCGGCCCATCCAGCCACAGTCTTTGTCTTTGTCTATGCTCAATAAAGGTGCCTTGGTGGCCTGACGTTTAAGCTTTATTAGCCCACCTCGATAGAGTCGAGGACTATACAGTCGTATGAGGTGGTCGAAGGTGAACGGAAGCCCAAAGATTTTTCTTATGAAGTAACAAAGTAGTATCACGATCCTACAGAAAGAGGGTGAATTTGACCAAGGGTCACCTCGTATTTTTTTGCAGAAGTATATGATGATCGGATCCAGGGGACCCAACGTGAAGGGGTAAGTGTAAACACTTAGGAACCCTTCCACGTAGGTGGTGATTGCTTCTTCTGGAGCCGGCACCACTACTTGTTTATTACCCCAATTGCAATCTTTTTTAACTTGATCAAAGAGTATTTTGGGTATCGAGCATATATATCTCGATACCGGCTCGCATCGACCGGAACCAAGGAGGTTTTCTCAACCTTGAAGTCAGAATCAATGATGCACCCCCTCCCCCCCCCCCCCCCCCCCCCNGGGGGAAGAACTATTTGGAGCGTGTCTCTGTCGCTGGTTCCTCACCAACGGGCCGGGAAATGGAGTCAGTTTCTTTTTGCGGAACATTTTTTGATGTTTTAGCCATGTAGTTTTTACGGGCAAAGAAGAGTAGCAATTGAAAAGAAACACTTGGTGTTTTGGGATAAAATGAGCAAGGAAACTCAAAGATCTGAAAATATAAAGCTTTGAAGAAGGCAAAGGACTCTGAAGATTAGAATGGAGAAGATTTGAAAGTAAAGTTTGAAAGAATGAAGAAGGAGGGTATTTATTGATTTCACAACGACGGTTCAATGCTTTTTGCGGCCGACCATCGACTGACGCACATTAAATGCCTGGGAAACTATACCGACGAGACATTTCGGTCATCTCTGTTGCTTACGTCACAGTGCTTACATCATGATGTACCGAGGTGAAGATCGAGGACTCAAATCATTTCTTGTCATTACTCTCCAAAAAACGAGGGGAATATCTGTATACGATCAAAACTGGGCTTCCCTTTTGTGTATGGTTAATCGAGACTGGGGTGACAGGCCAATGTTCGACCCCATGTCATATCGGACCATAACACGAAGTCAGGTTGCCAAGCTCGTGATTCAGGGACCGATCAAGATCGAGATCCGCCGAGATCGAGACCGAGCAGGATAGAGATCGAGGGAAGCCTGCTGAGTCAAATAACAGAAAACCAAGATATCCGCGATCGGGAAAGGATCAAGGTACAAATCTCGGCATGTATCAAGTCAAGATCGGTAATTAGTCAATCATGGGATTTCCTACTGTATTTAGGATAGTACAATAAGTAGAACTCCTCTGCTATATAAAAGGGTTCTAATCATTTTGTAATAACCAGATTAATACTATTCAAAGCAATATATTCTGTTTTCTCTCTTAAGCTTTCATACATGTTGCTTAGTTCATACATTTCAATAACATACTCATTTGGTTCGAGGGCGACCTTGCTCGAGGGCCAAAGTCGCATATCATATTTTGTTTGCTCTATTTTTATTTACAGTCAATTTCTAATATCAATTTAAATATTTTTTCAATTTGTGCCAAATGAAATCATATATCCTTAAAATCACTTATAAATTTAATTGTTATCCGATTTTAAAGGTAAACGAAAATAAAAGACCTTTGCTTGTACTAATGTTTAGTTTTCATTTTTTGTAATGCAACTATTAGTATTGGTCCTGTTGGAATAGTACAATGATAGATTGTTGTTACTTCCCATCAGCACGCTTCAATAATTTGTACCACAACATGTTCTCTATAATAAGTCCTATCAAATATCGTTAAATTCACCTTAATGGTACAATAATGTTTTAATATAATTTGTTCAAGGTTGGACTCAACTTGGTACCCACTATTAGTATTTATTACTGGCTTTTCTTATTTTCGAGAGGTTGGCGTTTGTTCCAAATTTGATTGAAAAGTACAAAGTTTTCACTTATTAGTACTAAAAAAAAAAAATTGAAAAAGATTTCGAAAAATTTTCTTATTCAATCAAACATTTAGAGAAAAGTTTTCCCGCTTATGCAAAAAATGAAAAGCTACTCTGAAGGTAGTTTTCATTTTGTTTTTCTTGAAACTTTTGGGGAAGTTATACAGTTGGCCGCTTAGTCAAAAGTATTCACAATTCTTGGCGGTATGCATAATTGTACACTAATTATACATTAATTATATATGGATACACAAATATATACATTGATTAATTTTGATTAATTTCTCTAAACTTTTTTCTCTAATGATGTCTGATTATTTTCAAAAAATGGAAAAACTTTTTCAATATTTCCTAAAGGTAATATTGAGTAACCCGATGAAAAGTACAATTACTGGAGACCATGAAGTGTAAGTGACAGAAGTCCGACAACGTTAGATTTTGTTGGGTACAGATTATATATTTCATTTGTTTTGCTATTATTAGTTTTTCATTTGACAGACAATGTGAATAATTTTAGGTCCCTTGTTTTAGCAAAAAGGAGTAAATACAAATGAAAGCTGAGTCAGAAGCCAGTGCCTTTTGCATCCGTTTATCGAAAATAAAGATATTTTTACGTCCCTCAGTTTGGGCAAAAAGGAGTAAGTACGAATAAAAGAGTCAAAAAAGACCCACTGCCTCTTCTATGCATAGTTTTTATTTTGGATTCAAGTTTTTTGAAGGTAAAGGATAGACTTATATTACTTAGTAACACATTATAAAATTATAGAAGTAGTTTTTAGGGTATTATGATTGCCCATGCTTACTAGGAAATTACAAACATTAGTAAGAATTTCTTTGAAACTATTACAGTCTTCCACCTTGTCTCTTAACACTTCCTGTTCAACCAAAAGGGGTGGACGAGCATGGAAAAAGTACATGATAGTTGTAGGGTACTTGACTGCTTCCTTAGCCATTCAGTGTGCCACTCTATTGCATTCTCTGAAATTATGCTTCAGAATTGGGAGCTTCAGCTAGTGCAGTAACCATTTACATTCAACAACAATGTTAGAGAAGTTATGACCATTTTCATATATAAGCTTAATAATATCTGTGCAATCTGTTTCAATTTCCAGCTTTTCGAAATTCATATCTTTGGCAATTTTTAATCCCTCCAGTAGAGCCATCAATTCCGCATGTGTGGAGGAGATAACATAGATTGTTTTGTGGAACCCCACGATCCATTCCCTATTTCGATTACGGAATGCTCCATCAATACCTGCTACTTTGTTTCTACTGGAAAAAGCACCGTCACAGTTTAGTTTAATCCAGTTCCTTGGAGATTTCTGCCACTTGACCTCTATAGTGATTGTTTTGTTAATGAGCGGGTATTTTTCAGTGAAGAAGACGAATTCCCATGCATGATGAATGGTTTTACTGGCCTCTAGATTGCAATTGAGGTTCTTTATGTTGTTGTGGTTCCTGTTATTTCATAAATCCCATATGGAGTACGGAAATAAGATTTCCCAACTAATGACATTAGTATTTTGACGGATGAAGTTATCTTTCAATTCAAGCCAATTTTCATCGTCTATCAAGCCTTGGTTGGTGATTCCCATGTTTTTTCAATAATGGCGCGCTATAGGGCAATCTAAAAAGATGTGGTAGATGTTTTCTATTCCCATTCTACAACATGTGCAAGTGGCATCTATGTTCATACCTATTTGTGCCAAATATGATCTACAAGGTATACGGTTATGCAAGCATTTCCACAGAAGAAATTTAATTTTGTTGGGGCATTGAAGGTCCCAAATTCACTTGAAGCAGTTAGAAGTAAGGTTGGGTGTTGTAAACAGATTATAGCAAGATTTCGTGGGGAAAAAAACCATTAGAATTAAGCATCCATCTCATTCTATCCAGTTGGGATTCCTTGCAAAGGGTGAGTGTGATTTTAATGTTCTTGATCACCTCAGTGGGTAGTTCAAAAGAAATAGCATCTAGATTCCAGTCATTATTTTTAACAAGATTAGTTATGGATAGGTTCATGTCATTTTTTCCAAATAGTCCTTCTATGGCAGATCTTCGAGGGCTGGAGTTATAAATTCAGTGGTTGCACCAAATATTCAACTTTTTATCGATAGAGGGATGCCAAAGAATGCCTTTAGAACAAACCTGCCAACCCTTAATGATGGACTTCCAAATGAAAGAAGTATTGAGGGTTGATTTTGATCTAGCATATTTGGCCCTGATGAGCTGACACCAAGGAGCATTAGTGTTTTGTAATAATCTCCAAGCTAGGCTTGCTAGGTTAATCAAATTTTTTATTTTTGCTTGTCGAAGACCTAGCCCTCCATCTTTCTTTTCTCTAGTAATAGTGTTCCAACTGATTAGGTGAAGTTTTTAGTATTATTGGAGGATCCCCATAGAAAATCCCTTTGAATTTTGTCGATTGTTTTAGCAGTTTTGGTGGGGAGAAGAGTATATTGCATTGAGTAAGAGGGGATTGCACTTAAAGTACTGGAGGCTAAAGTGGTTCTACCTGCCATATTAAGAAAAGGACATTTCCAATGAGATAGTTTTGAGTGTAGATTATCTATTATAAACTGAAAATCTTTTGCCTTTGGTTTGTGGTTAAGAATTGGAAAACCAAGGTATTTTCCAAATTCGTTGGTAGCTTTAATGCCAAATAGGGATGATAGATGGATAGATTGGTCCTTAGGGCAGTTTTTAGGGATAATTATTCTAGATTTAGTTTTATTGATTGCTAAACCTCACTCCATACAAAAGAAGTCCATGCAATGTTTGATGCACTGACTAGTCTTTTGTTAGCCTTCCCCATTAGGGTTATATCATCCGCAAAGAGAATATGGGAAAGGGAGGGGCCCTTTTGGCTGATGTTAATAGGGTCCCAGTTCAGAATATCGACTTGGTGATTGATAAGTCTAGATAATAGCTCAATGCATAGAATGAAAATGTAAGGAGAGAGGGGGTCTCCTTGGTGGATACCCCTACTAGGTTGGAAGAACTTAGTTCTTGTCTCATTCACTAGAATTCCCATTGAGCTTGTGGTTATGCAGTGCTTAGTTAACTTTGGTGGGAACTTGAAATACTTGAGATTTTTATAGGCAAAGGACCATTCTAGCCTGTCCAAAGCTTTCTCTAAGTCCAATTTAATGATCATGTCAAAATTAGCTTTTTTGGATCGACTAAGATTATGCATAATCTCTTGGATTATGATTGCATTATCACTAGCTCTTCTATTTTTAATAAAACTAGATTGCATAGGGATAATTAGGTTAGGTAGGAAGGGATTTATCCTATTAACAATGATCTTAATAATAACTTTGTAAGCAGTGTTACAAAGTCCAATGGGTCTAAAATTTTTAAGGTTATTAGCATTAGGGAATTTAGAAATGAGGCAGATGAATATTTCATTAATGCCACTGGGCAAAGTTTGGGTATTAAAAATATTATGACAATAATTATTAAAGGTGTTTTCTATTATGTGTCAATATTTTTGATAAAATAAAGGGTATAAGCCATCCGGACCTGGGGCTTTAAAGGTTTTAAGGGAAAAAAGGGCCTTCGAGATTTCTATATTTGTGAGTGGTTTATCCAGATTATTAAGGTTAATGTTTAGTGTACTAGAAAGTTCAACTGTAGGGTTAATTTTAGGGGAATAAAGATTGCTCGTTGAGAAGGCTTTCATAAAGAAAGACAAGGTGTGTTCAAGAATTAGACTAGGTTTAGATATCCAATCTCCATCCTCCTTAGTAAAGTAGGTAATGGCATTACGACGTTTACGATTGGATGACATGATATGGTAGTACTTAGTGTTGGCGTCTCCTTCATTTAGCCCATTAATTCTAGATCTTAATTTCCAAAAGTCATGTTCCATATGGAGAATAATGTTATATTCGAGTTTGAGGTTTGATTCCAGATTTTGTAAGAAGTTACTATATTGGTATTGAGGAGAGCACTATATCCCATTCAGTCTAGCTAAAAAAAATTTCTTTCTTTTGAAGATGTCACCAAATGTGGTATGTTTCCATTGGATCACCTCATCCTTAAAACGATTTGTGCATTCATTAGGTTAGTATTTGACCATCAGTGTTTAACAATGTTTTTGAAGTCCGGGTGCCTACACCAAATTGTTTCAAGACGAAAAAGCTTATCACTATGATTATTATTTCTAGGCCTAAGATTGATTAATAGAGGATTATGATCCGAGTGTGTCTTACGCAAGTGGATAACTACACCCTTAGGGAATAAGGATAGCCAGTCTTTATTCACAAAAATCCTATCCAGTCGTTCCATAATTAAGCCCTTTGATTTCTTTCTATGATTTGACCAAGTGTATTTACATCCCTTGTAACCTAAATCTATTAGATTAGAACGATTGATATTATTCCATATATAGTTACTACGCTTACGGTTGATAGGATTACCCCAAAATTTGTCATTTGAGGTGAGGATATAATTAAAATCCCCCCCCCCCCAAGCAGCCAAGGGACTTTAAAATTATTGCTAATATTTTCTATATTATTCCACATTTCCCTATGTTTAGACAGTTTAATACTAACATAAATTAAAGAAAAGAGCCAAGTAGTTTGTGAAGGAAGTACCTCAATTGTGGCATGAATCTCTTGATTGTTTCTAACAGTGCACCTTGACCACCCTAGCATCCCATAAAAGAACTATGCCACCGGATTGACCTTCACTAGGGACTTCAATCATTTGAGAAAAATCAAAATCACTGAGGAGAGACATGTGACTTTCCATCCTTGTTTCAAGTAGTGTAACCATGCAAGGTCGGTGGGTATCTAACATTTCCCGAAAATTAACTCTGAAGGTTTTATATTACCCCTACATATGTTCCATGTAATGATATTGGTAGGCCTAAACATAGATGTTGGGTTTTTTGTTGGCCCATTCTCCCTCTGGGTACGAGGCAATGGATTTCTCCTCAAAGATGGAACTAGTATCATGGTGTGGTTTCCTACTGTTGGATCTTGGGGAGGCCTCACATCCATTGAATATTTGTAAAGTGTTGGTAGGCAACTCAGTACATATCTATTCTCCCTTTGGTCCCTGAATAGGTAAACCTTTACTTCGTTGAGTCTTGAAAACTCTAGGACTGGTCCTGACCCCAGTAGGTTTATTTATCCTTCCTCCTCCATATGGTTTTCTTCTGGCTCTTGTGCATTGGGTGGTGCTTGTGCTTGTGGGATGGCTTGTGGGTTGTGTGGTGGGACAAGGGGGTGTTGTGGGTTTGACAGGGGTGTTTCATGCATGTTGGGGTTTTTCTAATGTGTTACATTGTTGTTGGGGGCTGACCAAGGAATGAAGATGGGGTTCATGTTGGTTATCTCCCCTGGAGGGAAGAAAGGTAGATCGACTGGCACTTGCTGGGATTGAATTGGGTTGTAGTGGTTTGGAAGACTCCATTGGCTCCTCATTTCATGATCTTGACTCAAATTCATTGATGGTGCTAGGAGATGGAGGATGTTGTTCATCCACACATGGTTGAGATAGTTGTTCATCGCCATATGCATTCCTTCTGATACAAGTTGTGCTAGAAAGTGGGGGTTTTGAAGTATTATGATTGTCTCCTGGCCATTGAGTACCATACTGAATGTTATGGCATGGCCCGTGAGTGTTTGTTCCACCCATGATAGTGCTTGGTGGTCCTGAGGTAGAGGAGGTTGTATGAAGAATGTTTGGTTGTTGTTTGGTAGTGTGTTTTGTGGTGGTGGTGGATTCAACATGTTTATGGCTCTTTGATGACTCAAGATTTGCACAAGGCAATATGTCCTTCTCTGAGTTGTTGGTATTCTTGGCATTGTTTGGTTGAGTAGATGATCTTATATTATGTGAGTGGGAAGGAGTATCTAGGGTTGAGGGAGCCGGAGTAGAGTTGTATTTAATGATTGTATCTTTTGGCAGGGTGTTGTAGTTGCTTGGAGAAGTAGTATTAAGAAGATTTGGAGTGGATTTTATTTCAGTCACGTAGTTAGTATCGATGGACATCTGGTGAGTGGATATGTTTTGGTTGGCCACTTGTTCATTTCCTAGAAGGTTATTTTTGTTATCCATGCAGAGGTTTAGTTCGAATTTAGAGGGGGATTGGCTATTAGTGGAGCATTGATCGATATTTGAGTGAGATATACGTTTGTTATTAGCTTCCATTAGGTTATCATTAGAAGTAGTAGTAGCATCATTATCATGCATGCATTTTAACTGGTTAAGTTTGGGGCCTGCCAAATGGACCTCTTGTTGATGAGTGGCTTCCACGTCAATAGCCATGCAAATTAGGTCGTTACTTTATAGTTTAATATTGCTTACATTATGGAGGTTGGATGGACAGATCAAAGGTTCAGAATGGTTTTTTGTGAAGATATTTTTTTGAGGTAATTTAATTTTACCGTAATTTTTAGATTGGGCAGTAGCATTAGTGTTAAAATTATCAAGAATTTTTTGCTCGACTACATGCACATTGTTAAGGGAGGTTTTAGAATTACCTGTGTTGGATATGATTGGATCAGTAGCCTTACCAGGCATAGGGTATGGCACCTTTAACTTTTTATTGGATCTCTTTGTTTTGGGGAATGTTACTGTTTGCCATGCATCTTCCTTGGGCAGTTGAGAGTCAGTGTGCAATTTGTCTTTTGAGATTGTCATCCTCTTGGGTTGATTACTAGAGTAGTCTCCTTCTGGATTGGTTGTATTGCTCCTTGACTTTGTGTACATACATGTAGCTATTGAATGCCCTAATCTTTCACAATTTTTGCACAAAAAGTTGTCCACTTCATATAGTATTTCTTGCTTGTGTTGGCCAATAAAGATAGAGGGCGTAACTGGAACTTCTAAGGGCATTTAAATACACAATCTAGCATACCGTCCTCTTAGTGTTGATGATGTGCATGCATCGATTTTCAATATCTTACCAATTCTATTTACAACTTTTTCCAATATTATTCCGTCATAAAATTCCGTTGGCAATTATGGTAAACATATCCAAATAGCAGCTCGTGTTATTTTTGCCTTTGAAGCAATAAAATTGGGAACCCATTTCTGGACGGATAAGAAGTGGCCAAGGATGAATCAAGGCCCATTGTGGAGGACTTTGAGCATACTTTCCTCAGTATTGAATTTTATAATAAAATAGTCCGACCCTAGATAAATCAATTGGAAGTTTTCTTTTAATTTCCATAGATCTTGAACCATCCTTTTGAGTAACTGGTGTGGGATCCTTATACCTTGAAGTTTTATTATTGTTGAGAACCTCCAAGGAGAATAAATTCTTTGTAGATATTCTGGAGAGGGGTGGATTAGTTGTTCACCATTTTCTTTGAGAATTGGCTCCCCTGCCACCACTAGATAATTAGCTTGTGTTTGCGCTATTTCATCAATGACCATGCAAATCTGATTGTCATGTATTCCATCTAATAATTTTTCTTTAAAACTTGATACTGGAAGGTGAGGATCAATTGTGGATTGTTTAGTAATATCGGGTGGTTTAGGTGGGATTAGAGTGGAAGTATATGAGGGTTGCATGATGAAACTTGTTGTGTGACTAGTTATTCTTTTAGTGAGAAGTCAGAGAGAATCCTCCATAGTTTCTTGTTGTTAGATCTTTATTAGTGATTTTTTTTGGATTCAAGTTATATATATAGATAGTAGATTTTTTACATTATTAGAGCCCGTTTGGTCATAAAAACAATTTTATTTTTTTTTCAAAAAAATTTCAGTTTTTTCGAAATGAGTGTTTGGCCATAAAATTTTCAATTTTCACTTGAAGATAAATTTTGAAATTTTTCGAAAATTTGAAAAACTCCAAAAAGTTGTTTTTCAAAATTTTCACTCAGATCACTCACAAAAATTCAAAAACGATCCAAAATTATATTCATGTCCAAACACAACTCTAATTTTCAAAAATACCATTTCCACTAGAGAAAAAATCAATTTTTTTTGAATTTTACCATTCTTATCTCCAAACGGCCACTTAGTATATTTTAATATGTGATAATAGGTTAATAACCACTTTTACCATATTATTATGGTATAATAGTTTCCAAAAGATTTACCTTTTAGATCGATGTCATAAAACTTAAGCTCATTAGTTTTTTACACACAAACATTACCACCTTTGATATATTTTTTCTTTGTGTTGGTCTTTAAGCTTAGTGTAGCTTAATTTTAAGCTTGGTGTAGCTTGAAAAGAGTGAATGAAGAATGGTGGGAAAAGAAATGGAGGGAAGTGAAATTTTGAATTAGTGCACTTTGTCCCTCATTGGAAGAAGGAAAGAAAATCTACGTGTATATATAGAGAAGCTCTTCTTCTAGATCTTAAAGAGTTGAGAAGAAGGCAAGCCTCGCGTCGTCGTCGTCGTTGCTCGGCTCGGCTTCGGCTTCGGATTCAGATTCGGATTTGGTCAAAGATCGATTGATTGATTCGGATTCGGATTTGGTCAAAGATTGATTGATTGATTAATCTTTTTAGACAAAGGTCCGGTCCGTTTTTCTTTCCCGGATTATTTTAAATCGATTTTTTAATTTTCCCGCAATCTTCACACCTGTTCCAACAGCTATGGCTGTTCTAAAAGGTTGCAAAACCTTTTCAGAAATAGTACCAAATTGGCTATAAATATGCCTTGAATCCCAGAATCTTTACTTACTAAATTTCCTGATCTTCTTCTTTTTCTTCTGCACAAAAATATTCCAGTGTGTTTTACGACCATTAAGTGGTTCGCTGATCACCAGAGTTTTTGGTACCGATACGCCAGTGAGTTAAATCGTTCTATCCTGGGAGGATATATTCCAAAACCTCGGGTACTTGAGGGGAATAATTTCCTTAAGGACACACTGTGTATTCAGTGGGCTCAGTTTATTCTTATATTATTTTTCCATAAGAAAAGATAAGGATGCTTGGACTAGCGCGCCCGCGCTCAGCACGCACTAGTGGTCGTGTTAGTCAGGTTTCTCATTGTCTCTGGTAAATTCCACTAGCGCGGCTGCGCTAATCCCGCGCTAGTAAGGTTTCCCACTGTTTCTATATTTACAGAAAATTTATTGTTTTATATTACAGCAATACAGATTACTAACAATCTTAAGGAAATTATATTTTTTATTTTCTGTATTCTGTTTGTGGAGATTAAAACCTGCGTGTTTTCTACTCCTTCTGAATTTTATTATTCTGATTTGAAGATATAAAATTCATCAGAGTTTTGAAATTCAGAAAACGATTTGAAGAACACAAAAACTTCATCGTTTTCTGTGAAACAGTATATAAAAACTTCGGTTTTTATTTATTATACATACTGTTTATTATTAATTACAATATTGTTTACTATTCTGGTTTTGCCATTGATTGGACTCTTCTGTTGTTGACAGTGAGAAATGGCAATTGATAACGGAAATTCTTCTGCGACTGTTGCGACAACGACAATAGCCTCGTCAAGCCGGACTGCTGTTCCACCGGCAGAAAAACTGGGGAAATTTTCTGGAGCCAACTTCAAAGGATGGCAGCAAAGGGTGTTTTTCTGGCTTACCACACTTGGTATGCAGAAATTCACTAGTGAAGAACCTCCAGTGCCTGATGCGGACATGCGGGACAACGAGAAGTTCATGATTGTTGAATCATGGAAGCAGGCAGATTTTCTTTGCAAAGGCTAGATCCTAAGCGCTTTAGAGGATGACTTGTGCAATGTGTACAGTGCGATGAATACTTCAAAAGAATTATGGGACGCACTTGAGAAGAAGTACAAGACGGAAGATGCATGCTTGAAGAAATTTATGGTTGCCAAGTTTCTAGACTATAAAATGATAGACAGCAAAACTGTGGGAACCCAAGTTTAGGAGCTTCAACTTATTTTTCATGACCTTATTGCTGAATGTATGGTCGTGAATGCAGCATTTCAAGTGGCTGCAATGATTGAAAAGTTGCCTCCTTCATGGAGAGATTTCAAGAACTATCTTAAGCACAAGCGCAAAGAAATGAAGTTGGAAGATATTGTGATTCGTATCAAGATTGAGGAAGACAACAAAACAGCCAAGAAGAAGTCTCGTGGAAATTCAACGATCATGGGATCTAATATCGTTGAGGAGACTGCTCCAAAAAGTAAGAAGAGGAAGAGATCTTCTGGACAGACTAAGGAGCAGAACAAAAAGAAATTCAAGGGCAACTGCCACAACTGTGGAAGAGTTGGTCACAAAGCCCCTGATTGTCGTCTCCCGAAAAAAGGATAAGAAGAAGGGACATGCCAACATAGTGGAGAAGAATGATGACATTGGTGATCTTTGTGCAATGCTTTCGGAATGCAACTTAGTTGGAAATCCGAAGGAGTGGTGGATTGACTCCGGAGCCACTCGACATGTTTGTGTTGTCAAAGAAGCATTTGCGACTTACTCTACTGCTGGTCCCGAATAAGAGATTTCCATAGGAAATAATTCAACATCCAAGATTGAAGGTTATGGGAAGATATTCTTAAAGATGACTTCCAACAAGGTGTTAACGCTCAACAATGTTCTTCATGTTCCTACTATTAGGAAGAATTTAGTTTCTACTTTTTTACTCGTGAAGAATGGATTCAAATGTGTATTTGTATATGATAAAGTTGTTATGAGCAAGAACGAAATGTATGTTGGAAAAGGCTACCTCATGGAGGTGCCTTTTCAAACTCAATGTAATGGTTGTTGATAGTATGAATAAAATTTAAGCTTCTTCTTATTTGTTGGAGTCAAATGATTTATGGCATATTCGTTTAGGACATGTCAATTATAAAACCTTTCGGAAGTCAATTAATTTAGAAGTATTGCCTAAATTCGAGTGTATAAATCGAAATGTCAAATATGTGTTGAATCTAAGTTTGTAAAACATCCTTATAAGTCTGTTGAAAGGAATTCAAATCCTTTAGACTTAATTCATACTGACATTTGCGATATGAAGTCGACACCATCTCGAGGTGGGAAAAAGTATTTTATTACTTTTATTGACGACTGCACTCGATATTGTTATGTTTATTTGATTAATAGTAAGGCTGGAGCAATTGAAGCATTTAAGCAATACAATAATAAAGTAGAGAATCAATTGAATAAAAATATCAAAATTATTAGAAGTGATAGAGATGGAGAATATGAATCTCCGTTTGCAGAAATATGTTCGGAATATGTAATTATCCATCAAACTACTGCACCTTACACACCTCAATCCGACGGAATTGCAGAAAGAAAAAATTGGACATTAAAGGAAATGATGAATTCTTTACTAATAAGTTCCGGATTACCACAGAGTTTGTAAGGGGGAAGCTATCCTTACAGCTAACTGAATACTCAACAGAGTACCCCACAACAAAACACAATCTATTCCATATGAAAAATGGAAAGGAAAAAAACCTAACTTGAAATATTTCAAAGTGTGGGGGTGTCTAGCAAATGTACAAGTTCCTTTACCTAAAAGGGTTAAAATCAGACCAAAAATAGTAGATTGCGTTTTCATTGGATATGCTACAAACAGTAAAGCATTTCGATTTTTTGGTCCATAAATCCGATAATCCCGAGATTCATGTTAATACGATAATGGAATTAGATAATGCTGAATTCTTTGAAAGCATTTATCCGTATAAAACTGAATGCGAGTCGTTAAGTGAAAGACCTAAACGACCTTGGAAAGAACCAAAGGAAAATACCCCGAGTGCAGAAGATCCAAGGCGTAGCAAACGTCAAAGAACATCTACTTCCTTTGGACCAGATTTTGTGACATTCTTGCTTGAAAATGGACCTCAAACGTTTAAAGAAGCTATGTCGTCTTCTGATTCGGCATTTGGAAAGAGGCAGTCAATAGTGAGATTCAATCAATTTTGGATAACCATACATGGGAAT